>RYFJ01004464.1:0-57259 GCA_003991445.1 Oryza meyeriana var. granulata | reverse complement strand
TAATGAATTTGAATGGACTTAATCAGAGTTCCATGAATAATAGTTGTATGATTCATTGAAAGTTTACTGCTATTTTCAGAGTGAATATAATTAAACCGAGTGATTTAATGCGCATTATTTAACCGATTTAAGAGAGAGATAAGGAGGGAGGCGACGGGCGCAGAGGCGGGCGCACCACGTCGGCAGCCACGCGGCAACCACGGCGGCGAGCGAGCGGGCGCCCCGATCTGCCACCCGCCAGATCGACGGCCCCGGGGAGGGCGGCCCGAAGCCAGCCGTCCGCAGGGAGGAGCGCCGCGCACGCGACCGATGGTCAACGACGGCGACCCACCCGGCGCGCGGCGACCCACGGAGGGCAGAAAGGGAACGGGAAACGAAAGGGTTCTCACCGGCGGCTCGCGACGGTGAGCGACGCGCGCGAAGACGACCTTATCTTAGTGGCGACGAAAAAGCGGCGGCAGTCTCGGGACGACGTTCGGCCGACGGAACTCCGACGCGGGAAGGCGAGAGGCGATTTGCGAGGTGTCCTGGAGGATGAGGAGGACGGTGAGAGGAGTTAGAGCGAGAATGGAGACACGGCGCGTAGGAAACCACCGGCCGAAAAGGAGGCGGAAGGCCAGATACTCACCGTGCGCGCGGCGAGGCGGTCCGGCGAAGCTTCGGCTTCCACGAGTGGCGCCGAGATGCGCACGGCGCGGCGGAGGTGCTAGCAGTGCGGGGTGGCCTGACGGCGTCCGGTACGGCGGCGAGCGGCGGCCGGAGGCGGCGAAAAAACGGTGGAGCTCTTGGCGCGCGGTGGGCGACGGGGTTCTGGGCACTGGAAAGCGCGGCGTGTTGGGGAAAAGATGGTGGAGAGGGTTGGAGATGGTTTTTATACAGTCGGCCGGGAGAGATCGAGGCCGAACGGCCCTAATCGCCCACGGAGAGTGGACGGGCAGTGGGCATCGTGTGCGAGATTCTCGGAGAGAGGAGACGTGGACGCCGGTGGACTCAGCGGGAGTGGGCGGACTCGAGTCCACGACCGTTTGAACGAGTGGAGGCGCGGGGATGAGGCGGGAGGCGGGCGGATCGACGGCTCCGGGAATTTCCCCTCGCCCGATTCGGACGGAGGAGGAAGATGCATGCATGACAGGCGGCCCGCCTGTCAGCGGTGCGTGCTGGCTCGAGCGCTGGAGCTCGACGCGGCGAGCGCGGCTGCGGGAGCGAGCGAGGGCGCTGGCGAGGGCGCGGGGCCGCTCGAGCGCGAGGGCGCTGAGGCGCGGGGCACGGGCGCGAGGAAAAGGCCGGGGAGGAAAACCGGCCTGCGGCGCGGCCCCCAGCGATGGAAAAAGAGAAAGCAGAGAAAACAGAAGGGAAAAGAAAAGGAAAAAGATTTCAGGACGATTTAAATTCCGATAAGCGTATTTGATTTATTAAAAATAGTTCCTGTGCTCTGTAAATTACACTAAAAATCCAGTTAATGTATTTTGGCACAGAGAATACAAGAAAAATATTCCCCGCCACGATAATTTATTATCTTGCATTTTGCACCATCAATTAATTTCTCTATCCTTTTTAAAATTCCTTTTCTTAGGTATTTTCTCCGGTAATGTTTCTGTGTGGCTAATCTCAGGGTGTGACACCTGCCTCCCTTGCCTGCCGCTGTTCATCGTTTCCGGCCGTCAAAACCCCTCGGTGAGCTCTGCATCGTCTCCCTCGCTTCGTACCACGGCTCATTGCCACCCTCCGGGGCCGGATAGTCGCTGGCGACCATCGGGCCGCTCCCCCGCGCGGCGGCTACGCCGCAGGGGCGATCCCATTCGTCCTAGGCCATCCGATCTGCCCGGGGCAGATTGGACCAGCGCATGGCCTCCCCGTGGCACGTGCCTCCCACCGCGTGGCCACTTCCGCTGGGCCACAGTGGACTCGGTCCACCGTGAGCCGCCCTCTGGCGCACTGCTGACCGGTGGGGCCCACCTGTCGACGCCGGCTTCCCGGTCCAGTGACGCATTAAATCGATTAATTGCGCAATAAATCGTTTAGTAATTAACTTTGTATTGGAAAATATAGTAAAACTTTAATAATTCATAACTAATTCAGATGAGCTCCAATTAAGTCTATTCAAATTTCATTAAATCCAAAAAAATACCAAGAATTCATTAAAAATATTTTCAGCCCATGTTTGATTGTCCACATGTACTGTTTTTAATTGTTTGTGTATTGCCTGTTATAGAATCCGACGCCATTGATTCTCCAGTCTACTATGAGGTCATAGCTGAGTACGTTGAGCCTGAGCAAGGCAAGTCGCACTGTAATCTTGACCATTTTGTACCCTTTTTCGCTCAAATGCTTTGTTTACTTAAATAAACTGCATTATTTCATTATTTCATATGGATGGGTTATAACCTTTATAATGATAGGATCGTGTCTTAGTTTTGAAACCTGAATCTTTGTCACCTGGGTAACAACATGATTAGATTACTATTCCTAGGATGCTTAGCCATGCTAAGCAACATAGCTCACCTGGGAATTAAATATTATCATTATTTGATTTGACTCAATGTCGAAAAAATGGAGCTTTGGATAGGTTAATGTTAAATTACTAAAATTGGATCTAAATGGTGGACTGTGGGTGTATGGTTTTGCTGGTCGCACCTATGGCAATTATGGACCGGCTCACGGGAACCTCTTGGGCAATTACTCATACTTTCCACAAGTTAGCGTGGGTAATGGCTGGGTTTGTAGCGTTTCTTCTCCCTCTCCTAGGCACCGAAGAAGAGGGTGGGCGTGATGGAGTTAGGTCGGCCTGGGGTAGGGTTGATCGGCTTCCGGATCTATCGTGGCACAAGGGAGGTAGCCTGGCCAATATGGAGTGTCCTGCTGGCAGGTGCAACCTCAGCGTGGTGTGGATGGTTTGGGAGAGGTTGCGTGAGTAGTCCTGTCACAGCCTCTTACGGGGTATCGTGGTGACGCAACGGCGCACGAAAACGTGTGTGAGGCTGTGTCTTGTGGGTAAAGTTGCGTACCTTTGATCAGAGTTAAATCTATTTGAATAGCCGCGCCCGCGGTTATGGGCACGTTGGTCAAGACTCACCGTGATTAGTCTTACCTTTAGTTAATTAATTTGGCTTAATGGAACTGGTATGGTTCAGGTAGATGGTGTGGAATCTGGTTAACATGGTATAATGTTAATTGGTGGAGTCCGGTTAACGTGGTGTAATATTAATCGGTAGGGGATGGTTGGGCTTGGTTAATGTGGTGTAACGTTAATCAGTGGAGGTTTAATGTTGTTCAATTAATTAACCTTTTACTGTTTACGAACTACTACTGTTTGCAACTGCTTTTACACAAACCAATCCCTAGCCTATCTTTGCTTCCCGTGCATATGCATAATTGTGGGTGTGATTTGTTGAGTACTGTGGGTGGTACTCAGCCTTGCTCCCTTTTTCCCCTCCCAGTAATGGAGTACGTGTCCGATGAGGATCGTCCTGAGGAATAGGCTGGCTCCGCCGTCAAGGTGCTTGTGGGATGGAGGAAGCTGCTGCTTGGCCAGATGTTTATAGACTTTAGTTTACCTTTTCCGCTACATTTATGTAATATAATTTTACTCTGTTTGTAAGACGCACTCTGTATGGCAACTTGGTTTTGTGTATCCTAGTTTTTCTGGATAGGGATTTAATACACATGAACGTTCAGAATTTCGGTGGTGAATTTCTGGGCGTTACATAGTGCCCTTGCCAAATTCAGTTCCTTGGTTCCACTGCGGCGAGGGCGCAAAAGGGCAACAGCCTACGATGCTACTTGAAGACCCGAGGTGAGATCGAGCTAAAGAAGAATAATTCATAAACTTCAGATGTCGTCATGAACTGAATTACTAACAAATGCAAATTCAGAAACCTGGTTGTCATGAAATAACACAATAAAATCTATCTTGTTTACAAAGCCTAATCATCTTGTACTACGCAACATTTAGTCTCTTCATGTATCTTGACAAGATTGTACTGAGTTGTTTAGTCATTAACAATTTAGGTAGGTAAAAAAAAGAAAAAGATGTGATGACCCTGATCAATTTTAGGTTAAATTTTATATAATCCTGTTACAACACAGGCACCCAATTAGATTAACCTTTTCACAATAAATGATACCACCTCACTTTTGTCAGGAGCTATACAAAAGGAAGCATGGGTTTTGTAACATGCTACTACTTTTTACCTGGGCTATATTTTTTTTATGTATTACTTGTGTGAATTTTCAGATGGTGGTGATGTGATTTCTTTCTAAGGACGCAAATGCATCGCAGGTATAAAACCCTATTTTCACGATTGTAGTTATGAATAAATGGTTTTATGTTTTTGGAACTAATACAATGTTAACTGTTAGTACGTAAGTTGCTCTGGCCTTGTTAATGAAGAATGTCTGTAACTTAATATATGCTTTCTAGAATACTTGCCGATTCATTGTGGCCACTGCTCGGGACTACTCTGGAGCAAATTATGTAATCTCTGTTAATATGTACAACTTTTACTCATTTGTCATTCTTTTCCCAAAATGATACTCAAGCAACATGTTCCTATATAACTTCAATGGAAATAACTATATATTTCAAATACAGTCTGTTCCTGTGCCCGGAACCTATCTTGCAATGGTTTTGAGTGTTCTAATTGGTATACACCAACATGTTTCATTATTTTTATTACGTTGACATATGTTTCAAAGATTTGTCATCACCATGTTTGAGCAGGCACCTAGTGCAAAACATTTTGTGGCCTTAATTGATTGAAGTTTCCTACTAGTCTTAAAAAGTTATTTATATACTATCTCCGGCTTTTAACGTTTGATGGTGTTGACTTTTCGACATAAGTTTGATCATGTCTTATTCAAAAGTTTTGTACAAATGTGTAAAAATATAAGTTATGCTTAAAATATATTTAATGATAAATAAATCACAGCAAAATAAATAATAATTACATATTTTTTAATAAGATAAATGATCAAACGTATGTCTTTTAACTACCTCAAACATTAAAAACTAGAGGAAATAGTATAAATGTCATTGGTCTGCTGGTGCCTATTCAGAGGTAAAAAAAAGAAAAAGATGTGATGAGCCTGGCCAACCATAGGCTAAATCTATAAAAATAAAACCCACGCTGGAGTACTATGGTCTACACTCTACAGTAGCAGCGACTGGTTACAGTCGAGCGCACAAGCCCCTAACGGCTAACGCCGTAACGGTAACATTCAGCGTCCGCCAGGTGGGCCCAGAGGTCGTTCCGGTCATCCGTTGCGACCCAACCCGGCGGAGAGTCCCACACGCCAAGCAGCAGCAGCAGCGGCGGTTCCAAGTTTCCAACTTCCAAGCAAGCAACCCCCCTCCGCCGCCGCCGATTCCCTTCCTTCCTCCGCACTCCACCCCCTTCCCCACCTCTCGCCATGGACGCCGACCTCGTGCAGCGCTGCCTCGAGGCCGGCGGCCGCGACCTCCTCCTCCACCACCCCTCCTCCCCTCCCTCCCCCACATCCGCCTCCGCCTCCGCCTCCGCCTCCTCCATCCTCCAGTCTCTCCCGCTTCACGTGGTAATCCCTATCCCCTTCCCGTCCCCTCGATTCTTCGCCCTTGGCGGCGCCCTCCATTTGTTTCCTTTCAGCTAATCTGGCGTGCTGGCTTGGGTTTTCCAGTCCTTCGACCGCGGCTTCTACCTCCTCGTCAAGGCGATCCAGGAGCTGCGGGAGCGCAAGGACGGCCTCGTCGTCACCGTCGGCATCGGCGGGCCCACCGGCTCCGGCAAGACCAGGTAGGCTTCTCCCCGCGCTGCCGCGTGCTCGTCGTGTCTGTTGCTGATTGATTGGTTGATTTCGGCCCGCGCAGCCTGGCGGAGAAGGTGGCGTCGGTGCTGGGGTGCGTCGTGATTGTCTCCATGGAGGACTACCGCACGGTGGCCGGGGCGGACGACGGGAACGACGTCGACGCCATCGACTTCGACACCCTCGCTCGTAACCTCCAGGTCCGTGACCGCATGGCTGTTCGATTTTGGGGGTGGGGATTGGATGCGTGCAGGCTCTTTGCTTTAATGACAGGTCAGAATGGCGGGACAAATGGTGGGCTTCAATGCGCTGTTCCATTGTACTACCATCGGTAGGGTGAGCTAGTGGTTGTTGTTGGAGAATAAGATTGATTGGTGGATTCATATGTGGGAAGTGGAGTTATTTTCGGAAAGAGAAATGTCCAGCTTCTTGTCCCGGGGCCATTTTATGTTCTAACCCTCTATAGTCTGATAATTGATCGTAGTCCATTTCGTCCAAAACAACAGTTTCTTCTTGATATCGATTGATAACCCTCTGTTGATAATTTTTTACCAAATCAACTTTAACAGTACATGGTGAAATTATAAAAAAGGATGGTAAAAGATGATAAAGTCTAGTGGTTCAATACTATTTAGTTGCAAGAAGTCAACTGATACAAGAATTAGGTAAGAGGGAAAGGAGGAGCTTTTTACATCTGGAGGTTGCAGAACAGTTTGCATACACACCAATTGTATTGGAATATTCATTTACCTTTTTTTTACCATGTTTTGGAAGGGAACACCGAAAATGGTAGCAAAATGCTACTATGATGACGATGTGTATGAATGTAGCTATGCTGGTGATGCTGTTGAGTGTAATTGTTGTGTCAAGGTATGTGCATTCCAATGGAAAATTGGAATAGCTTCTGGAAAAAATGGAGCCTCTAGTAGTGAAATCAACTACTGATCATAGTGGCTGGAAGACATGCAACTGAATTGCTAGTCTTATTCTCATCTTACCTTTTCTCTGCGTTTTATGCCAAAGCTGTGTGACATGCTGCCTGCATAAGCGATAATTGTAGGTCCACTGCTTTTCTATGCCACTTTGCAGCTTTAGGTGTTCATCATGTTGCACACTTATCGGGTATTTTTGCCAAAATGATGAAAAGAATCCTGCATAGACTTGTTTGGTTCATGGGCTCATGTGCTTGTAATATTTTAGTCCCTAGAGCCTTTCTTTTGTTGTTGTTGTTTTGAGTTATTGCCCTCTGACATTGTTTATGTATTTTTTAATAATACTTAAACTGTATATAAGAGAGGACGCCACTCTTAATTCTAGTTTTAATGAGGCCTTGAAAAGTTGTCAGAATACGCTAGATATCTATACAATTGGATAGGTTAGTATTGTGATTGCATTGGAAGAGAGAAACAACAACAATAAAAAAATGTTCGTTATGGAAGTTGTGTTGCTCTATGTGTTCCATTGGGCATTCATGCACATGACCATAATGATTAATGAAGAAATCAGTAGTAGTGCTGTAATACAATTCAAGTAACTTCTCTTTTGGGGACCAAATAATCCAAATTTGCATGGGTTCTACCCTGTTTATTTGCAAATATATAATGGACCTGATTTCCCAGCCCATAGATTGCTACGAGGAAATATGCTCGTCATGAGTGGTCTGGCATTTTCTGGGCTTACAAATGCCCCACATCTCTGCTATACTGTTGCTGGTTTTAGTGACAATCTTGTAGCCCCTTTGCCTGCTGGTTTTGAAGAAACTACAAATTATATATCCCTTGTTTTGGTCTATAAGGGTCATTCTTTGCCCCTTTGCCTGCTGGGATATACAACTTGGACATTTCTGCTTTCTCCAATGTTTCTAAAAATATCATTCTTGTTGTTTGTATTTGATGCACCTATTTGGCTCAATATTCCAGACTTCTTTAGGTAATATATTTGTACCAAATTTTCTTCATTTGTTTGCCATCTTGACAATTTTCTGCTTATTTAGGTGTATGACAAGTACCCTTACAATCATGTCTGCTGAGCAGGATCTTATAAAGGGTAAAGATACATTGATGCCATTGGTTGATTTTCAAGAGAAGAAACGTACAGGATGGAGGCAACTGAAGATTTCGCCATCTGGAGTGGTGAAATATCTCAGAAATACATGCTATGAATATTTGACGACCTTAGAATCAGATATTTTTGCTAGTTTGATACAACTTATCCTTGTAGGTGATTGTTGATGGTGCCTATGCTCTTCATTCAACACTGAGGTCACTGCTTGATATTCGTGTTGCTGTGGTAAACATTATAATTGCCCTAAATATTTTTCATTAGAGAACAGTTATTTTATCTCCTGGATAATTTCACCCATGAACTTCAGGTTGGTGGTGTTCATTTTAGCCTGCTGTCTAAAGTCCAGCACGATATTGGAGATTCTTGCTCGTTGGACTATCTGATAGATAGCATATATCCCTTGTTTAGAAAGCATATTGAGCCAGACCTGCATCATGCTCAAGTATACATCCTGTACCTTTTGCCTTTTTGTAGTCTGTAGCTACCATTTGATTCTTTTTTATTTGAGTTGCTACTTGCTAGTGCAGATTAGAATCGACAACAGCTTTGTCTGCTCATTCCGGGAACCATACTACAAGCTAAAATGCAAAAACGAGGTCAGCATTGGATTCCTGTTGGTAGATTACATATTATGGATCTGTGTCTGAAGCTTTGTCTCCATTTCAACTGTAAGCTTTATGTTTGTTTCATGGCTGTAGTTTATCTAGTGCAACAAGTCAGCAAGCAACCACACTTAATGCAAAATGTGCCAAGCTTTGAACAGGGATATATGATTTGTATTTCTTCAAATTTACATTTTTTTTCAAAAACGCAAAAGGATTGTGCTTCATTTCATTAATAAGAAAGAAGAAATATGTACAATAGAGCGATCCAAAGACAAACATCACTAGAGCAAAATACAGCCAAGCATCACAAGAGTGACGCACAACTTAGCCCCCTAGGAACAACTAGCCATCTAGGGGTAGCGCTCTGCACAAGAGTTCGTTAAGCGCCTTGTCTCCATCCAAACACCAGAGGTTACCCTCTCTAGCCACAGCTTGCAACACTGCTGAAGCGCAAGGCGTAGCACTAGAATAACCAAAGAGTTCAGCCCTTTCTTCATCTCCGTAGGGACATCTTTTCCTACTTTGCACCACCAGCTAGAAAAATGGGTTTTAGTAGGTTGAGGTGCTGCTGCAGCCATCCCTATCTTCCCCAAAATTAAAAACCACACTTGCCAGGAGAAGACGCAAGACGCCAATATGTGCTGGATTGTCTCCCCATCCTGATCACACAATGGGCAGGTATCTGGATGTGTCCAGGTGATCTGTCGTCCAACATCGATTATTAATAGCCAACCTGTCAAGGGCCTCGAACCCCTGACTGGCCGGACCTCGGCTACGCAGTTCGTAGCCGCCGTCCGTCACGCCGGCGAGGTTATGCCCCTCAGCCGTCGGCTTGTAGGGAGATAGGGAGATTGGGGATAACTTTTAGCTTAATCAAAATGGTTCCCACGTACAGCATATATGGCCCTTGGCCTAATCAAATGGAGAAGGCTCTCCTTAATTCTAGGATCAGCCTAACAAGGAAACAACCACCTAACTTTCCTCCTAGCCACTCGCCTGCCCCTCCTGGCTTCTGGCCGCGCGCTCAGCGTCCCTACGGACGTCGCGGGCTCTCCTGCGCCGGCTGTATGTGCGCCCGCACATGACATCTCTCCCGCCGTCGAAGACCAGCTCGTCCTCGAGCTGAAAATCAGGAAACCGAACACGGAAATCGTCGAAGTCCTCCTAGCTTGCGGACGCCGCTGGTGCATCCTTCCACTGGACCAGCACCTGACGCACACCTCGCGCCAGCCGAGCATCAGCGATCTTGTCGGGCACCGGCATCACAGCGCCGTTGTGGGTGGCCGGCAGTGCCGGGGGCGAAGAGGGCGGCGGGCCGACGAATTTCTTGAGCACCCCGACGTGAAACACATCATGGAGACGTGCCCCCGGAGGCAGCTCGAGCCGAACAGCCGCGGCGTTGATGATCTCCACCACGCGGTACGGCCCGACGAACCGGGGCTTGAGCTTGCCGGAGGTGGTACGTGGCAGGGACGCCGCTTGACGCTGCCGGAGCCGAAGGAGAGCCCAATCACCGACTTGGTACTCCACCGGCCGGTGATGCTGGTCGTAGACACGCTTCTGGACCGCCTGGGCCTGCTCGAGACGGTAGCGGACGTCGTCGAGGAAGGCCGCACGTTCCTCCATCTCCTGGGCCACCGCAGCCACGCGCGTCTCGCCGGGCTCATACGAGCGGATGGTCGGCGGGTCGCGGCCGTAGACCACGCGGAACGGCGTCTCCCGGAGCGACGACTGGAAGGCCGTGTTGTAGATGTACTCCGCCCACGGGAGCCAACGGAGCCACTGGTGAGGACGGTCACCGGCGAAGCAGCGGAGGTACATGACGATCACCCTGTTGGCTGCCTCCGTCTGCCCGTCCGTCTGCGGGTGGAACGCGGACGACATGAAGAGCTTGGTCCCGGTGAGCCGCATGAGCTCAGTCCAGAACGCGGATGTGAACACCGGGTCGCGGTCCGAGACAATGGACTGCGGTACGCCATGAAGGCGGACGATGTCGCCGAAGAAGGCTTGGGCGACGGACTCGGCGGTGTACGGGTGGGCCAGCGGGAGAAAGTGGCAGTATTTGCTGAAACGGTCGACGACGGAGAGGATGACCGTCTTGCCCTGCACCCTGGGCAGCGCCTCGATGAAATCAATGCCGACATCCGCCCACACGCTGGAAGGAATGGGCAGCGGCTGTAGCAGACCGGCCGGGCGCAGATGGTCCGACTTGTACTTTTGGCAGGTGGCGCACGCCTTCACAAACTCCTGCACCAAACGTTTCATGTTGGGAAAATGGAAATCACGCCGGAGGCGGTGCAGGGTGCGGTGGATGCCCTCGTGGCCGTCCTCGTGGACCGCGGCCAGGATCTCCTGTAGAAGCGGCGACGCCGGGGGAATGTAGAGGCGGCCCGCGAGGGCGACCATGCCGTCGGTGATGGCCCACGGCGCCGCGCGGGTGCCTGCTCGGAGCTCGTCGTGGATGGCGACCAGCGCGGGGTCCGTCGCCTGGGCGTGGCGAAGGCGCTCGATGAAGTCGAACCGGGGCGCGGAGATGGCCAGCAGCTCGCCATCCGCGACGTCGCGGCGGGAGAGTGCGTCGGCGACCGTGTTCGTGGCGCCGGAGCGGTACTCCACTGAGAAGTCGAAGCCCAAGAGCTTGCCGACCCAGTGGTGCTGCGGGATCGTAGCGAGGCGCTGGTCGAGGAGATACTTCAAACTGTAGTGATCCGTCTTGACGAGGAAGCGGCGCCCCCAGAGGTAGGGCCTCCAGTGCCGGACGGCCTGAACCAGGCCAATAAGCTCGCGTTCATACGCGGCTAGGGCGCGGTGGCGAGGCGCCACTGGCCGGCTGAAGTAGGCCAGCGGGTGTCCCTCCTGGACCAGAACGGCGCCGAAGCCCGCCGTCGACGCGTCGCACTCGACGATGAACATCTTGGCGAAGTTGGGCATGGCGAGGACGGGGGCCGACGTGACCGCCGCCTTGAGCGCCGAGAACGCTGTGGCCGCGGCGTCGTCCCAAGCGAAGCCATCCTTCTTGAGGAGCGCCGTGAGGGGCGCGGCCACCGTGCCGTAGTTATGCACGAACTTGCGGTAGTATCCCGCGAGTCTGAGGAACCCGCGAACAGCACGGGCGGAGCGCGGGGTCGGCCAGTCGTGGATGGCCTGCACCTTGGCCGGATCCATGGCAACGCCCGCCGCGGAGATGACGTGGCCGAGGTACGCGACGGCGGTGGCACCGAAGGAGCATTTGGTGCGCTTGACGAAGAGCTGGTGGCGGCGAAGCTCGTCGAGGACCGCACGCAGGTGCCGCAGGTGATCTGCCCATGTTCTGCTGTAAACCAAGATATCATCAAAAAATACCAGGACGAAACGGCGGAGAAACGGCTGGAGGGCGTCATTCATCAAGGCTTGGAAGGTGGCCGGCGCGTTGCACAAGCCGAACGCCATGACCAGGAACTCGTACAAGCCTTCATGCGTGCGGAAGGCCGTCTTGTGGATGTCTTCGGGCCGCATGCGGACCTGGTGGTAACCCGACCTCAAGTCGAGCTTGGTGAAGAACTTGGCGCCGTTGAGCTCATCCAACAGCTCGTCGACCACCGGGATCGGGAAGGCGTCCTTGACGGTCATGGCGTTCAGGGCGCGGTAGTCGACGCAGAAGCGCCATGAGCCGTCGGGCTTCTTCACAAGGAGGACGGGCGACGAGAACGGCGAGTCGCTGCGGCGGACGATCCCCTGCGCCATCATGGCCGCGCACTGCCGCTCCAGCTCGTCCTTATGGGCAGCCGGGTACCGATAGGGACGTACGGCAACCGGCTGCGCGTCGGGCTTCAGCAAGATGCGGTGGTCGTGGGCGCGCTTGGGCGGAAGGCCGGCTGGAGTGGCGAACACGTCTGCGAACGAGTCGAGGAGGGCCTCCAGGAGAGTCTCGCCGGCCACCAGGGCGCGTACAGCCGGGCCAGCCGCAGTAGCCACGCCCGTCCAGGAGACGGTGCAGCCCCCGCGCTGGAAGGACATGCGCCGGTTGGCCAGGTCCCATACGATGGGTCCCAGCGCACCCAGCCACTTGGTGCCCAGGACGATGTCGTACCCGGCCAAGGGCATGACGAAGAGCTCCGCCGGGAAGCTGGCGCCGGCGATGAGCAGAGGCGCGTCGCGGATGACGCCCGCGCAGGTAATCTTCTCGCCATTGGCCACCATGGCCGTGAGACGGGGGCGGTGGCGGAGAGGCAGGCCCGAGCGCCGCGCGGCCTCCTCGGAGATGAAGCTGTGGGTGCTGCCCGAGTCCAGGAGCGCGACGAGCGATGCGGCTCCCAGCTGCACGGCCAGCTGCATGGTGTCCGCCACGGACACGCCCGCCACGGCCTGCAGCGAGAAACAGGGCGCCTCCGTGTCCCCCGGGGCAGCAGGGTCGTCGGCGTCATCGATCTCGACACCGTCGACGAAGAAGATTCGCTTGCAAAACCTGTTATGACCACGGGAATATTTCTCGTCACAGTTAAAACATAAGCCAAGGCGACGACGTTCCGCCTGCTCCGCCGTGGAGAGACGCCGCTGGTTGCCCTCGCGACGACCCGGTTCGGCACCTGCCGGGGGCGCGGGCAGGGCGAGCTGCTGTGGCGGCGCAGGAAGGGCCGGACGAGGCGGCGGTTGCGGCAGCAGACCACGGGCGCCTGGCCGGGCCGGGGCCGGAGGAGCCTTGTCGAGTTCCATGAGCTCCACCTGACGCGCCAGACTCATCGCGGCGGAGAGCGTGTCGGGGTTATGGATGCGCACCGCGTGACTCAGGGGTGGAAGGAGACCACCGGTGAAGAGTTGGACCCGTTGGGCCTCATCCAGCCGCCCGGCGCGTGGAAGGAGGGCTTGGAAGCGACTGGCGTACTCCTCGACGGTCCCGGTGTGGCGGCACTCGGAGAGCTCGAACATCGGGGCGGAACGGAGGGGCGGCCCGAAGCGTTCGTTGAGGAGGTCCTTGAACCGACCCCAAGATGGTGCGCCGTCGTCCTCTTCGAGCTGGTTGTACCACAGCTGGGCGACGTCGTCCAGATGGTACGATGCCGTCCGAACGCGTTCCTCCCCCATGGTGCGATGATGGCGGAAATACGACTCGCATTTGTTGATGAAGAGCATTGGATCGACCGTGCCATCAAAGCGGGGAAAATCCCACTTTTTGTGCTTGAAGAACGGATCCTGATCGCGCAAACCGTCCGGGCGACGGCCGCCGTCGTTGTCCGAGGACGACGCGGACTTGTCCTTCATGGCCGCCATGTCGGACTTCAGGGAGGTCACCTCGGTGCGGAGGGACGTCAGTTCAGCGAGCAAGTCGGCAAGGGTGGGTGCGGCCATGGCTGTGGTGGAGCTTTGCGATGGCGGCATGGGTGGGGCTGCGGTGGGCGAGTGATCGGCGCGCGTGGGTGAGGATCGACGAGACCGTGATACCAGGTTGTCAAGGGCCTCGAACCCCTGACTGGCCGGACCTCGGCTACGCAGTTCGTAGCCGCCGTCCGTCACGCCGGCGAGGTTATGCCCCTCAGCCGTCGGCTTGTAGGGAGATAGGGAGATTGGGGATAACTTTTAGCTTAATCAAAATGGTTCCCACGTACAGCATATATGGCCCTTGGCCTAATCAAATGGAGAAGGCTCTCCTTAATTCTAGGATCAGCCTAACAAGGAAACAACCACCTAACTTTCCTCCTAGCCACTCGCCTGCCCCTCCTGGCTTCTGGCCGCGCGCTCAGCGTCCCTACGGACGTCGCGGGCTCTCCTGCGCCGGCTGTATGTGCGCCCGCACATGACACAACCAAATAAAGAATTTGCAGCGCAGAGGGGGCCAACTCTTCCAGATCCTCCTCCAAGGGGCGAATTTAATGGACCCTATGAAATAGGTATCATATGCCGACTTGCTTGTGTAAGTTCTGGTTCCTGAGAACTTCCAAATATGCTGATCTGGGGCATCGTGCTGCAAAAACAACCCGTCCACCAAGTCCCATAGCTGCAAATACTCATATATAGCTTGTACGTTGAGGCTCCCTTGTATGTCTTCTACCCATCTTCTATTCGTTAGGGCTTGTGCTACTGTGCGCTGTTTCCTCTTTCTTTTAGGAATCAACTTATAAAGGTTAGGAGCCCACTCCTCAATTGTTCTCCCTTCCAACCACCGATCCATCCACAAATTTACATTTATATTTGTTTGAAATGGAAGCATACATTTCTATTTATTTGAAGTGGCTCCAAAGTTAACTTTTAATGAGGCTTTATTTGACTTTATTTTAGATTTTAGTATTCCAACGAAGGAGATTCTGCATAAGAGTTGACAATCAAGATGTGCTGTTACTAATGCTTGTTTTTTTTTTGCACTGACTATTTTCACCTACTTTTCTTCTTTAACTTTGCTTATGTCTTTGTAGTTACCAGATGGGCAGAACTTGTATTTTTTTAATCAAAATGAAGCAGAAACTGAGAAGTGAGTGTGTATATATATATCACTTTTACCTTTCTTCATGAATGTTCGTATATACTTTCTTATAGATCTGATTGGTTGATATGAAATCCCATTATATGTTTATCAAGCTTATGCGTGTGAATTTGTCTGTTCAATTTGTGATAGTTTATTTTTTTCTTATCTATTTTCAGCTTTATTGAGATGTACCTTAGGCCACCTTTTGCTTCTGAGGAAATAAAAATTGATGATTGGATTAAAGTTAGGCAATGTGGAATAAGATATTACTTGTCTCTTGGGGACCAGAGGATTGTGGACAAATACTTTATTATCCGTCCAAAAGCTGAGTTTGAGGTATGCAAATGATCTCACTATCTTGAAATTCTGGTTTTTTTTGGGGTTGGGGTGGGGTGGGTGGGTGTGGGTGTGGCGGTGTTCCAGTTCTACATACAGGTGTAATGTTTGGACGAAGCCAAAAACAATAAGGTAGTGCTTAGGTGTTTTGACTATTGCATATGTTCTTTCAATTTCCTTGCGTTTCTCTGCTACCACATTTTCATTGACTATGGTACAATTTTTACTCCATGTTGCTTTTGCCTCCTTAGATATCAATATTTTTTATATTCTCATACTTTGGGGATAAATCAGCTACTATTGCATAATGTGCATAAATCTATTTGAGTTTTCATCGTCATGATTCCATTTGTTTCTGATCTATGGATTTCTTCAAACTGATCCTATGTAATGAAGCTGAGGTACTACTGAAAATAAGGACCTAATCTCACTTGGGATGTACTACCTCTGTCCGAAAATGTAGCTATTTCTAGCTAGTAGCATATTGCCTGCGCGTTGCAACGGGATTTTAATTAAAGAAAATTATAATTAGCTCGTTATTACCATAACTTTGTGCACATATTATCTCTCTGTTACTGACATGTGCGCCACATGTCGCCCTCTGGTTTCACACTAAAGTAGGACGTTGGTGTTGGAGTGGTTGACATGTGGGCCCTCTAACCCTAGAGTCATTTTTTCCTTCCTACAAAAAATAGGGAGTTGGTGGTGGTGATGGTGGCAGATTAACCACTCACCGCCACCACTAGCCTCTTTTAAAGTAGTACAGATACACCTGGATTGTCCAAGTGCATAGCTAGAAATAGTTTCATTTTGGGACGGAGGTAGTAGCACCTTGCACTACACAAAAAATACAATACTGACAGGTTTAATTTTCTGACCTGCTTCCTGTATTTGAATTTGTCTCAGGTTGGACGTACAACTCTGGGAGGATTGTTGGCCTTAGGATATAGTGTTGTTGTTAGCTTCAAACGTACATGCACATCTGTCAGCAGAGATCAGTTATTAGTTGCAGCAGAGACTATTGACACCCTAAATGAGACATTTCTGGTGCTAAAAGGTCCAAGTAGGAAGGTACACACTTTTGGATGGTACATATTTACCTATATGTAGTAACGAGAGTCAAATTTTTGTGATTACCCTGTTGTTCTCTGTCTTGTTCTTAGTTTCCTCTGCAATATTAAAAATCTGTTAAATTTTAGTTTCTAAGTTAATCGAACGCTATATCTTGTCTCCAGTTCTGATAATTGTTAAATCTATATCCTCGTCATTGTAATATGCACACTTTTTTTTGTTTCTATTGTACCAAAAGATATTGTTTTACTATTGCAATGATGCAACTGTTGATTTCAAAGGATGTGGATGAAGTTTTCGTAAACAACTCTGGTTACTTCTGGCTTCTATTGAATGTGACAGTGCACTAACGGATCAACGTTGCTCATTTTTTTACCTTTTCATATATAACATATTGCAGACTGATAAACTTCAATTCATTAGCATACAATGGCTATCTATGGTAAACTTTTACGCCCAGAAAATTTTGAAATTGGAGTTATCTAGGTTGCTGGAGTTTTACCAAGAAAATTTTGAAATTGGAGATTTTTTTTTCATTTAGTTGAGCTGTGTATCGGCAGTGAAATTGATGGATGGATAGTTTTAATGATGTCTTGGTTGATAAGTTTAGTTATGTAAATTGTGCTACCGTTATTTCTTTTTAAGTGAATAATATGTTTATTAATTCGAAATGATCTTATTCTATTCTCCATAAAAACTTCTATGTTGAAACCTTTAGGTTTATTTTGATGTTTGTTATGATTGAACTTTGGAAAACAAATTCAATATGTAACTAACTTACATAATTTAGATTGTTGCAGAAGAAGCTAGAAAACTCGGTATAAAGGGGCCATGGATCACAAAGTCATACCTGGAAATGATCCTAGAGAGCAAAGGTACAACATTTTTGTTTTCATGTTTTATATTTTCAATAATTTCTATCCATTAATAAGTTTCTTGTTGGTTGTCAGGGGTCCCACGACTTAATACACCACCACCAGTCTCAAGGAAATTACTGACTGAAAGTCAAGAAAAGAAAATTGTTGCACCAAAACCAATTCGTATTTCGAGCGATAACGTTGCAAATTTTGATGACTTTGTACAACCATGGACAAGGTCTCCACCCAAAAAGTTCGACCAGGAGTCTGCTATGGGAAAATGGCAGTTCAATCCAGGTGTTCAACTTGTGCTTTCAATTATGAATTTTGCCATGCATTTTCTGTTTTTTAATGCTAAAAAGATGCATTTTCTCTTGTTGTTGGATGTCATGTGCAGCCCATTAAGGCCCAAAGAGCGGTCTGCCTCTCTAGGGTCGATGGTACTGTGCATGAATAGTCCCCACGCGGTTACTTTTCATGCGTGGTACAGTTCATGTCAGGTGTTGTTATTAGAGATATAATTAGATTTATAAGTTAGCTATTTTCTTAATCCTAGGGATAGGTTTCTTGAGGGTCAAGCTTTCCCATCTTTATAAGGATGGGGTTTGTATCTTATTCATTAAGCAAGAAATAAACAAGAGTATTTAGTCTTCCCCTTCTCTCCTGCCCTTGTGGCGCGGCTGCCTCAATGGTGACTTTGCGGCACTTGGGTCCAGGGACACCTAGAATAGGCATTACATTGGAAACTATGTTTATTTATTTATTTTGCTGTAGAAAATCCAGTGAATACATTCTTACAAGTTTGCAGATTCTTCGTCTGGAAGTGACATCCAGCTAGCTCCCCTGCCAGACTCCTATGACTTAGATAGGGGTCTTCTCCTATCAGTTCAAGCAATTCAGGTAAATGAAACCACATTCCATTTTTGTCATCACAGTTATGCATACACAGATCTGCAACATATTCTGTTAATTGTTTCAGGCATTGTTGGAGAACAAAGGATTTCCTGTCATTGTTGGGATTGGTAATAATGTCTTTACCTTTTTGTTTTTGTTAATAAGAGTGGCACTAGTTTTGTAGTACTATTTACTAAGACCATGTATCTGCTTTGGTGTGTTTGATAAATAACTAAAACAGCTCACTCTGCTGGGGCAACTCAAAATCATTTAGTTAGACCTCTGCGCCAGATACCCCTTATGACAATGTCACTTTATTGTGCTCACTTGCAATGACTGCCAGTGTTATTTGCGTCCCATCTGTTTTTTGCAAGTCCATGTAGATGGCGAACAACCATCTATTGTGAAAATGTATGCTAAAGCACACATTAAGCATAAATGGGCCATCTGGCAGATTACTGAGCGAGTATTTGCGTCCCATCTGTTTTTTGCAAGTCCATGTATTTGAATATAAGAATTCTTCTAAAAATTTTATTTTGTACGGATTAGATTGATTCTGTTATGATAATTCTGTTACACTTGTGCAAAAATGATATGACCCACACACCCGTGCCACCATCAATTGCCAGCAAATTACATTTACCGACTATGCTGTCGCTGTTTAAGTTGATACACTGTTTATTTGTAGGTGGCCCTAGTGGATCAGGCAAGACAAGTTTAGCTCAGAAGATGGCAAATATAATTGGTTGTGAAGTTATAAGCTTGGAAAGTTATTATAAGCCTGAACAAGTGAGGGATTATAAATATGATGAGTATAGCTCATTGGATATAGGTTTGCTGACTAAGGTGATTTCAGTTTTTATTGATCCGTTTTCTGTATTGTCATGTCTATTACAATTTCCTGTGTATAACTACTCGAATCTTAAATACTTTTAGCATGCTTCCAAATTTCTATCCTGTTTCTAAAAGTCGGTGCTAGGAGCTGGGTAGCTGCCATGATTAGGCATTAGGTGGTGCATTAGGTGGCTAACCTACCTTGGGTGCTCTTGTGTTGCTATTTTTGTGTTATATTGTCTAACTTGTATGTAATATGCTTGCTATTTTCTTGGATTCTTCTAGTTGGTCTGTCCTAGGCGCTAGGCGCCAGCCCTGCTGACCCTCTAGCACCTAGCACCTAGCACCTTCTTGAACTATGTTTCTATCTATGCAACATTACTTGCATTTAGGGTCCAAAATCTGGTGGTAAACAACCACATTACCAGCTAATTTTTGTATTTACAAAGCTGAGATTTTAGTTCAACAAAGCCAGGAAGATTATTTGTATTAGTTATTCAATAAAGGCAATGAAACTATTCCCTTCAATTATTGCTACTCTACAGCATTTTGCTTGCAGCCTTTTCTTTTTTGGAATTATATGGTTGGTTCTTCTGTAGTGCCTGTTAAATGAGGATCTCTCTTATCGCCCTGCAGAATATTATGGAGATCAGAAAGAATCACAAAGCAGAAGTTCCTTGCTTTGACTTTGAGAAGTGCAAAAGAAAGAGATTCGAGGAGCTTCAAGTCTCCGAGGAATGTGGAGTGGTAAAATACATAACCATCTCTCTCTCTTTCATATTTTCATTGACATACATTTTGTTATGGGTCAAGAGGGACTCAATATTATTCATTTCTGGGTAATATTCTTGGTTCGGTATTACCATATTTGGAGGGGGGTTATTTTTATACTTCCACATTTGTTGGTGCTTGACAAATCTTAATCCCACATGATGTGATTCATATTATGTTATTCGGACTGTCCATTTTGCTGTCCCCTTTCTCCTCCCAACTGATCATCTCATTCACTGTCCATTGAAACCATATCTCTCCTCTTATGGTGTCCTAAAATTCTAGCGGTCTTCCTCCATCACTTTTGACCTCACTAGGGACCACCATGAGAATGCACACAATCAAGGTGTGCGAAAGCAGAAGCCTGTCATGGAGTTCTTGGGCTACTTGCGGACATCAATTTGGCTCTGAGATCATTTATTGGGTGCGACAGAAGTCAGAATGTCAGCATGCCACTTGAGCAGGATGCCAGTGCATAGTAGGAAAAGGACCGGCTGACCTCCTGCTTTGCCGGTCAGCCGGTCGGATCGCTGGTCTGGTCGGTTCAACTGCAGAACTGGACGCTTTATATTGTATGCATATTCCCTTTGAACACAACAGCATAGTAGTCTAGATGGTCATTGAAACAAGTGGGGAAACCATTTTTTTCACATATATTTCGAATGCTGTGCACTTCGGCCTTGGCAAGAGGTGTTTCTAGGCCCAAAGGCCATGTCTTAGCTGAACTCCAAGAGAACCGCGGGTTCACAATCAGTCCTTGCTGATTTCCATCGAAAAAGTCCGCTTTTTTCTGGTTCAATTGCGTGAATGGTTCTTGCAGTCAACCGAACCACTAAGGTGGCTGGTTCTGGCCTTTTCTGGTTTGACCGCTGGCCCGGACTGCTTTTTTATACTATGCGCCCGTGGGTGGTGTTCTCTGCTTTGCACCGAATCACACTCGTTGGTGCTCTAAGGCGAGCATCTGCCTCTGTTCGATGGTATGGTGCTACAGGCACCATCTTTTTCATCGTCTGCGGTGGGCAGAAGATCTTGAAAGTGTGATTAGGTGACCTGTGGCCATTCTCAGATATGGGGTCTTAGTGATCATTTCATGATAGCTTATGATGGTCTATAGAAATAGATTGATCTTGGGTGATATATGATGAACGACATTAGGGAGGGAAAATCTTAAGAGTGCCAACTAAAAGTGGTGGCATCTAGTTAATTCTACATGTTTGGTGAAAATTGTTGTTTTGTGTTGTGACCTGTTCCTAAATATGTGATAATTATATTTTCTGTTGAATGGCTGTGTTAAATGGATTCCATATGCAATACACACACACACACACCCGTTTGGGATCTCATGGTGCTCGGGCCTCAAGGTTTGAAATACACGAATTTTGTTCAAATTTTTTAGATTTTTCAACTTCTAGGTATGTACCGAGCTGTAACAGTTTGATTGATGTCTATACCTTGCAACAAAACATCTCAAATTCAAAGTTATTTCACCATCCCACATCACATACCTAGTTAATTATATGTTTGGATGACACATACCTAGAATCAAAATTTAAGCAAAAAAGGCATGCATAAGTTCAAATTCAGTTCAAACTTGTTTGAACTAGCTAGTAAACAAATTAATGTTCATACCCAAAAAGTTTTTAAAATTTTCATACTTATTTAAATTAGGTATATACCCGATTTGAATCTTGAGGCCCGGACATCATGGTGCACCAAGTAAATTTTAATGTAAGATCAGTTCTATATGTAGCAAATAGAATATCAGATTTGTATCTGGTTGATTGAGTTTTATAAGTAATATATTTGAAAGAATGTACTTACTCCCTCCGTCATTTAATGTAAGGGATTTTGGGGATGAATCTGGACAAGTACCTGTCCAGATTCATCCCCAAATTCCCTTACGTTAAAGGACAGAGGGAGTAGTACTTCCATTGCTACTTTGGTTCTCATAAGGGTTATCTAAAGGAGTACATGTTTAAAGCTTCAAATAACTTCTTCAAATCAAGAAATCGTAGGACATCTTTCTTTTCGTAGGAAGCAACTCTATTGAGAAGTTGAAGATAACGTAAAATTGTAAAAGCAGGGTCTTCTAGCTAATTAGCTATTTTATGATTTCATTCTTCTATGTATTCTGTCGTGGACCCAGGTATCCCTTATATCAATTGACAACAGGAATTACAACGCTGGCTGAAACTAACTCTATGATGTGGTTGATAGCTGGTACTCGGTAGGCAGATACTTGACTGTTAAGTGCTGCACAAGAAAAAATAATCAATTAGATTTGATGCAGCAAAGAAACATATAAAATTTTCTTTGATATTGGCCTTTATTTTGGGTAATTTGAACCCATGCAACCTCAGTTTTCAGTGATAATAAGTGATTGTTTCTTGCTCTTTTGGACTGCCAGGTAATCTTCGAAGGTGTCTATACTTTGCATCCTGCTATAAGGAAATCACTGGATTTATGGATTGCAGTTGTAAGATTTATTATTCAAATTTTGAAAAAAAACTGTTAGTCTAGTTGGTTTTTTTTTCTACATCATAAATATCTCCGTGGAAATTTACTGTGTTTTGTCGTACTAGGTTGGTGGAGTCCATTCGCATCTTATTGCAAGAATACAGAGAGACAAGAACCGTGCGGGCTTTTCTATTTCTCAGAGTGAAATTATGACTACTGTGTTTCCACTATTTCAGCAATACATTGAACCACATCTTATCGATGCTCATGTTGGTACAAGAAACATGAATTCACCTATTTGATTTATATTTATCATTTTTGGCTTTCCATTGTCATGTATTTAGTTACTTGTTTGGACTCATGCAATGTTCCTTCTCCACGTGCTTTGCAGCTTAAGATTCAAAATGACTTTGACCCTGTGCTCTCTCCTGAAAGCTCACTTTTTGTACTAAAAAGTAAAACACAGGTAAGTTGGAGCTTTATATTGCTCATCTTATTCTTACGTTGGTGATAATTTATTTATTTTTGTTTCATGAATAGGTATCTTACCAAGACATACTGAAAGTACTCGATGCTAGTAAAGTCTGCAGCTCTGTCCAGAATTTTACTGATGTGTATCTAAGACTTCCTGGCATACCGTTGGGTGGACAACTGACAGAAGGCGAATGTATTAGGGTCAGAATATGTGAAGGAAGATTTGCACTGTTAATACGAGAGGTTTGTTTACCTTTTGCATCCCATTTATCTTTGTGTTTTCATGAGACAGTCAATGACAGGATACTTTTTTCCATTGTTCATTTAATGGTAGCCTATAAGGGAGGGAAATTTTATTATTCAGCCAAAGGTTGATTTCGATATTAGTGCCAGCACTGTTGCAGGACTTCTGAAGCTTGGGTGAGTGATCTGCTTTATAACATTAATTATTAATTTAGCTGATGTTATAGAGGGGTGTGTAATGAGATTGTATGTTTTACCAAAATGCTACATGGCAACTTCTTTCTTCCAAAGTTCCACAGCAGCATCCTGTCGTCAGGACCTTCCAACACATTGACCTCACTCAGTCTGGATTCAGGAATGGATTACACCTGATGGTTTATCATGATTGATTCTTGCTAAAATCATACTAAATCATATCAGAGGCATATCGCCTGAAATAGTTGACATGGGACTCCCATCCACCAAAAGTTTCTCCTTGCATCATCAATCTGAAATTCAGAATAAAGCTCATCAACTGACTTCTGAAGACTTGGATTAGCAAAATATTATCAATATTATGCTCAACTCATGGTCTTCTGTTCATAAGAATAACCTCAAGGAGACTCTCATGTATGCCAACTATTGTTCTAACAAATAAGCACCAAGAAGACAAGAACACCACATACCAGAGCAGAAAGCATTGTATTTTCTCCTAAAAACCCTGCATTGATGTCTAATCAGGCCCTGGTATCAGTGGTGTAACTTCACAGAAGAGACACCAAGTTGCTTGTGCTACATGCTTACTGACTGGGCTACACTAATTATATGCTCGATGGTGCTTCAACCTCCCTAGCACTGGACCTTATCCCTCCTGTTAAGTTGTGACTGAGTTCGAATATTTTTTCAAGCTTACGTGGCCCATGTAGAAAATTCTGAAGTATAGGGATCCATGTGGCATCTCCACTCAAGTTTACGTGCAATTTACTCATCATTAAGTTTTACGGTGGTTACAATTTTTTAATCCTCCTGGTGGGAAAATCTATCGTGATACTTCTGTGTCCAACAACTAAATGATCACAAAGAAGTTACCTAGTGGATCAAGTAGGAACTAACTAGTTACATTTATATCCCTAGCAACTTTACAGAACATAGCTTGTGGTTTAACTAATGTTTGGAGTGACACTCCAAGAAACATCAAACCTGGTTTAGGAACCTGACAAATAGGTCTGATTGTAGATTAGTCATTAGTGACTTTGTCTGTTGATACTCTGAAAGATAACTTTGATCTATGTGATTGGTTATTTGCAGCTCTAGGACATATTTTGAAATTTCTTCATATGGTTTCTTCCTTTTCTAATAGTTACCGAGCTGTGGCATATATTGAAGCTTCTGCAGTGATTCACCAAGATGGCAAGGTTATTATTTCTTTCAAATCCATATTTCTTTTCATTCTTTTTTTAAAATAAATTGCGGGTATATGCATGTCATATGACCAACGTGTGATGGTTCTTTATAAATCTTATTGCAATTGTTGGGCAAGTTATTATAAATTAACCATGGGATGTGCAGTTATAGGTGCATTTCCTTGAACTGTGGGTGTGGACTATAGTTGATAAAAATGATACTGACATGATTTATCATGTTTATCATGTCAAAGTGTCCCGCCCCTGCGACTGTAAATCTGTTCCCACGGAATAGTAAATACATCCCCACGAAGTGGTAAATGCATACACATTCCCGTAGCAGTAAAATATGTCCTGGAAGTAGTAAATGTAGCCACCACCACCCTGCCCCCCCCCCCCCAACTCTAAAAGGCAGGACACAATCTTTGTGCTGTTATAGTTTAAATAATGTCTCAGATTCTTTGTCTACTGTCTGATGTTTTGGTTGATATGGCCAAAAATTTTTCAATAAGTGCTGGCTGAAATTTTCCTCAAAAATGTTAACATGAAGAAATTATGTAAAAATTCACCTAGTTTGATACATTTTTATGAAACTTTAGACATAGTACCCTGCTAAATATTCCTTCACTGAAATTTCTGAGTGCTTCCTTTGTCTATGTGCATGGTTTGATTCAGATTTATATTGTGAAACGGTTAAATGAAGGGGTTTAAGTTACTGTTTTTGACTCACCATCCATAGTACAAATGCTGTATTTTGAACTATTTGTAAATTAAAATCGTTTCGTTGTACAGCTGTGCCCCAACCTGTACCTGTATTCATTTCTATGCAGAAAACATACATTATTCATATCTATTGAATTGTTGAAAAAAACTTTGTTCAATGGTACAATTTTTTTGAGCAATGATGATACTCTTGTATATGAATAATTATATTATGTATGTTAGGATCGATGGAATAATATTTATTTGTATTGGAATCATTTTCACCATTTTTTTCTTGAGCGTTCTGATACTTATTGGGATGAAGTTAGATTATCTAATTTTGGTGATATCACAATGCTTGTCAGATCAGGGCATTGTTGTTCCCAGTTTCACAGAATTTGAACGGCTGCTCATATTTTTCTGATTTGAAGCTGCTTTATGACAATGCCCACATTTTCCCCACATTTCTCATTTCATCGTTGTAATATTTTTATCGAATTTGGTTAACATTATGATACCAGCAGATTTACTGTTTTTGCAATTGTCATTGGTTCTGTGACCACTAACTTCTAAAACCTTTGTTTACTTGATTGAAGATTCTTATAGAGGTTGACCATCTACAAGGTGAGACAAATTCATATCTTCAGATTAAAGGAACAAACAAGGAAATAGTTTCCTCTGCTGCATCTGCACTCGGCTTAGATGATTCATACACGACAAAGGTCTCCTAGAAAATTCTAGCTAGTTAAATTGAATAATTTGCACACATGTTATGCATGTATTCAGTTTCATGATTTTATTCTGCTCTGCAGAGCTATCTTCAAATAATTCTGGAGAGTTTGCCAGCGGATGAAAATGTTCATACTGGTATTCATAACCAACAAGCTGCTAGGCTACAAGAACTTGTCGAGTTTATCCAGTCACAAGTATGTTAACTTCAAACCAACAAGTTGTAAATCATTTATGCATCATACTACTGTTGCATTATGGGATCTGTTTTCATGGCTATGATTTAACGTAGTCTGAACATAACTATTAGCTTTTTACAACTGTTCACACCAGGGGTGGTATGTTTGTGGGAGAACTGACTAGGATTGCCTTTTGTGTTGGATGCGGTTTTTACAACTGTTCACACCAGGGGTGGTATGTTTGTGGGAGAACTGACTAGGATTGCCTTTTGTGTTGGATGCGGTTATGTTTCATAGTGTGGTCAGTGGTTTAAAATAGGCTATTGAGCATGGCTGCTTGATGGTTCAAGTCCATGTGGTATGTCTATCCATACATTATTAACCAAACATCAGACAATTAACAACCCTATCCATGCCATGTCACGTCTGTTACAAAAAGATAATTTTCCAAAAGCCGTATCATGTATAAGTGTAGCTATTTTCATCCAAATAATGCTTTTTAGTCCTTTAAAAGAATTTAGCGGCAGTGGTTGCATCTTCCTCTCCACATCTTATACACTTAATATTTTTATGAATCCCATGTTCTTCAAATGTCCAGGATGGATGAATTACCATGTATGTATGACTGCACTAGTTAAATTAATTACCACGTTATAGCTGTTAAGTCCTTCCTATAGCAAAAAATGATCATTTTACTTTTTATTGTATGTTGCAAATGATTCCATCAGCTATGTATGTGCATGTATGCGCTAGTTTAGATTTGAGGATTCTAATTACTTTGTTCCTTTTAGTTTATAACTTATAGCATACTTAATCAAGATTTTCCTCAACGCATGTGCACCGTGCAATTTTGCGTAAAAAACAGAACAGTGGTAGCAGATGGGTTTATATGATCAGATTTTATGACTAGTTTTGCATTAAAAAAACAGAACTTTATTATCATATAATGAATAATTCTGTGATGCAGGGAGGTAGCTTCAATTCAGATTCATCTTCACCTACGAGAGAAGTTTCTTCTACAGATAGTGTGCTTGATGATGTACAATCCAGGTTGAGGAGGCTTGAGAGATGGAATACAATAAATATGGTAATAGTTCTTTATTTTTAAGATACTGTTCTTAACTGGCTTAAGATTTAATTCAGTTTGCATGAGTTGGAATAATGTTCGATTAAACAATTAAATATTACGTATCATGGTTCATCTGTTAAGCCGCTTATGTTGTTCTGCAGGTTTTATGGACTATATTACTGTCTGCTCTTGTTGGATACTCACTCTTCCAGAAAAGACAACACTAAGGCGCTGACAATTCATACATTTGACCACAACTAAACCTCGCTAGTATGGATGGTGGATTACTAGTGCTGCTTTCAGCACAAATCCTAAGGTTTGTTTTCACACAAAAGCTGTGAGCTATGACCAGTCTTTCAGAAAATCCTAAGGTTTGTTTTCAGACAATAGCTGTGAGCTATGGACCAGTCTTTCAGAAAATCTGCTGCTCGACATTTACTTTCATCATTTTCAGGACTTTTCGCTCTTTTGATGATGCGATGATGCGAAGAATCCTCTGACAGTTGATAGGCTATTGACACATGTGATTCATGGTGTTAGCAGGGGGACTGACATGTAAAATCATGCATACTACAGGTAACAGTAGTTTTAGTTGCAAGTACTAACAAAAGAAAAGATGTACATGATAAGTTGAATGTTTGCTACAAAGTCTATTCTTGGGAGAGTCCCAGTTTCTGGTGAGCTTTGATTTGGTGGGCCCTATACCACCGTTTTCAGAATGGACTTGTTTCGGTGTATGAGTACCACATGATTAATTAGCGATGGAAAACACGGATGGGATATGCGGCGTCTCGTTAGCGTCCATCCGATAAAGTCTCTTGTTGATAGGTGCGGTGCCCAAGGCTAGGTCTATCCTAAAGTCAATGTCCCTCTTGGGCTGCATTCTGGGTAGATTATCATGAAAGACATCAGGGTAATTTCGTCTTGTACCATAGAGATTTCTTCTATGGTGACTTGGTTTAGGGTGGTCTGAGATGATTGGGTGGAGAGGGTATAGAAGATCATCTTATTCCCAAGGCGACTTGGTTTAGGTTGGTCCAAGATGATTGGGTGGAGAGGGTGTAGAAAGTCACCTTATTCCCAAGGCTAAGCTCAAGGTAAATTTCCATGGTTACCGAAGGGCTAAACTGAGTTGTAAGCATCTGGTTGCTAGGTGTATTTATTACCATAGTGTTTCTTAACTTCTCTTTGGGTATTCCATGTTTCTTTGCAAAACTCATTGACAAGAAAGAATGTGTAGTACCTGAATCAAACAATACTATTGTAGAAACTGAGTTAATAGGAAACATACCTAAGACGATGTCTAGTGCAGCTTGGGCTTTCTCTACCGTGACATGGTTGACGTGGGCCTTGACCGTGTTGGTGGAATTCTGTCTTGGTGCAGCTGGCTTGGGACGCTTAGGCTTCGGACACTACAAAGCGAAATGTCCAGACTCTCCACAATGGTAGCAAGTTAGGGGTTTTGCCCCAACCTCCTTCTTGGGCTATTGGTTCTGAGCAGGTGCAGCAACAGGGTGAGGAGGAGGGCGGTTGACGACCACGCCGCCACCAGTGTTGTTGTTGTAGAACTGGCGCTGTGGACGGGCTACGGACAAAGAAGAACCTCCTTGTTGAGCTTAAGGTGCCACCGCAACACGCGGCCTCTAGTTTCTCCCTTGCTGAGCTTGGAAGCTAGCAATCTTGCGCTTCCTTTGCTCCATCCTGGTGTGCATGTCCTCCTGGCTTATGGCTTTATCTACTAGCTTCTGAAAATTAGAATAATCGCTAGAGATTAGCTTGATTGAGAGCTCATCATTCAGTCTCTCCAAAAACTTCTCTTGACGCTTAGAGTTTGTGCTAACATCCTCGGGAGTGTTGCGAGCAAGGCAGTTGAACTTGTAGAGAAACTCTGTCACCGTGCGGTTACCTTGCTTGAGTGCCCTGAACTCCCTCTTCTTCAAGGCCACTACAACTGGAATGTGTCTTTTTGAAGGCAACAGTGAACTCTTCCCATGTGATAGGATGTCTCTCAACCCTGTTGGCCCTCAAGTGGTCCCACCACTTAGATGTGGGTCCGTGCAGCTGATGTGAAGCAAACAGACCTTCTCCTGGTCCGTGCACTGAAGGAGATCCAGCTTCTTCTCTATGGCATGGAGCTAATCTCCAGCCTCCACCGGGTTTGTTGTACTAAAAAAGTAGGAGGCCTCACACGAAGAAATTCTGCCAACTTATTCTGGGGTGGAGGCGGCGGCATCTTTTGAGCTCTTGGGTTGTGCTGATTCTACATCTGTTGAACCAACATAGCCATAAGTTGGTTCTGGTTGGCTAATACTTGCACCAACGTAAGGTTCTCGTTCAACGGTGGGGGTCCATTGGGAATGTTGTGGGTGTTTGACCCACCGCTGCCATCCTGGTTGGAGTTGTTTCCACTGACCCATCGCTACCATCCTGGTTAGAGAGTAGGGGGTACCAGCGAGAAAAGAAGAGGAACACTTAGGACAAAGGCACATATTTCATTTAAACCTTTGCTTGTATTGATCTGAATTAAATAATTAAACATATATATTGTTTAAACCACACATCACACCAACAAAGGACACACTTAACTCTAGCAGTTATATCACTACCTGCTGACATAAGCTGCCACCTAAACCCCACACTCACAAGCAAAACCTAAGCAAGCAACTTTCTAACACAATGCAACTAGGGTAGACTCTACTGAGGTGTACGACTTCTTTTGGCGTCGGAGTTGTACTCGGATCCATTGTCATCTTCATCATCCGAATGGCTGCGAGAACAATCCACGTAAGGCTCCTCGGATGATGATCCTTCACCAGCCTCCACGAATCGAAGTTGTACTCGGATCTGTTGTCATCTTCATCATTCGAATGGCTGCGAGAACAATCCACGTAAGGCTCCTCGGATGATGATCCTTCACCAGCCTCCACGAACGAGCCTTCTTCTCCATCATCCTCTAGGTCCACCAGGGGAGGGGTTCCAATCCGAAGAGGTGCGTTGCTACCCATTGCCCGAGTCTTCTTTTCTACCAGTTGAAAGATTGCTGGGGGACGAGTCCTCTTTATTGGAATGTTGCGAATCTTGATCCCTGCGGTGGTGCCTCTCCCCTGAGTGCAGCTAGCCCCGTTTTCAAGCGATGAATCTGCCTCTCCAGTCCCATGATGACAACACGATTGTGGTTCTTCTAGTCATGAGCTGCAATGGCCACATTGGAGTGAGCGTGGTCCACGGCACTCAATATCCTCACCAATCGGTCCACCACTGAATTGTTCTCTATAACGCCCTGCTTTCAACGAGACGTTAAACAATATTTTGCTAAAAACTACAAAATTTCGATCTTTATGCACTGTGTTGTATGTCGTGCCCGGATCTCGATTTGTAATCCTGTCCTTGATCTCGTAATCCCTTCTCTCAAAAATCCTCCGTTTCGAAACAATCATCGAATCCGAATCGTCGTATTCGAGTTCGCTTCAAAACCCTGACGGCAAACTCCCCGATCTTCTCTTCCAAAAACTCTTGCTTCGATATCCATCCTAAAAATCCGAATCGGAACCCTAAACAACCCCTTTGGAATCCTCCTCCATAAAATTCCCTTGTTTTCTCTCTCCCTTGAATCCCCAAATAAAATCCTAGATTTGGATATACAACTTGGAATCAACCTGTACTCGACGATCTCTTCCCACCAATATGTATATATATATATATATATACACACATGCAAATATATATACATGTATCAACCCCCACACTCAATTCCACCAATATACCGATACACCTATATATATGTTTACCTACAAATATATATGTACATCCATACACAGGAGTGTATATCAATGTGTCAGCTTTCCATCCTTTAACCCTTTGAAAAATCTCTGATTTCCCTTGAGCACCCCAAATTCAAATTGAATTGCACTTTGAATTTGAACGTCTCACTCCTTTGAATCCCCCTCAAAGAATCCAAAGGGTCCACATACAAAAAGGTATCCAAAAAAGACCAAACAATAGCTACCTTGGATCCCCCCTGATTCCTCCAATTTTCTTGAAGTTAAAAAAATAAATTTTGAACTCAAAACCCCTTAGAAATTTCCCTGGGATTCCTTGAATTTTCCCCAAACACAAATATCAAATTTGAGTTTGAATTCCAATTCAAATCCTCAAAAATCTCTTCCAAAATAATCCCAGGGAAAAAGCAAAGGGGCACTGTTCTGTTTGGGCAGCAGTTCCCCTAATCCAGCCTAGCTCTGCACCTATGTGAGCCGCCGCAGCCACGGATCCCTGCCACGTGGCTCCCACGCGCCCAGCACCGTCGATCTCCTTCGGCCGCCCACACCGCGCCGTGCGTGCCCGCAACCGCTCGATGCGCGCCGCGTGTCGTCCCGCACGTTCGGCGTCGTAAATCTCTCTTCGCCGCACTGCCCGCCCACGTGAGCACCACAGCCGACGGATGTCTGCCGTGTGGCTAAAAGCGAGCCGCAGCAGATCGATCTCCCTAACCCCGTGTGGACCGCCACCTTGCCCTGGATACGCACCGCATGTCCCTACGCCGGTCTCCGCCGCCCGATCACGCCACACAGTAGCTTCGTCTACCTCTGTTCTCCTCTCCTCGCACCCGTAACCTGTCCAGTCAAAAGCCCGAGCGGGTGCTTGCTTCACGGTGGTCCCGTGCCAGCCCCGCCACGGTGCAACGCTACTAGCTGCCAAGGCGCGGACACCCTCGCCACCCCGTTCCCGCCCACCTTTTTCCCCTCCTCGCCTCTCTTTCGCCGCAGTCCATGGTCAAAAGTGGTGCCGCCGCGTTATCACCGCCCCCACCATGGCCTCGCGAGCCCGTGCTCGGGGTTCAAACCTCGCCGCACGATTGACCGCCTCCCACCGTCCACTCTATCGCCGCTGTCGGTCAAATTTTCACCCCCGGAGAATTCCGCGCCGTGGCATCGCTCTCCCACCTCCATTATCGAGCCCCATGATTGGAGACCCTCTCCCAACTGACCAGGCTACCCCTTCCATCGTCTATAAATGCCTCGAAGCTCCTCCTCGCCTCCCCCCCTTGACTCTGCTCCTTGGATCCGCTCGGCTTTGTCGCCTCTCGAAGCACGGCGGCCACCGCCACTTGTCCGACCCCGGGCATCCCTGCATGTCTGGAGCCCGGCCATCCTCTGTCACCGCTGGGACGCTTTGGGCACCGCTCCCCGAACCACGGCCGCGCACCATGGACGCTGCATTTCCTCGGAACCCGACCACCGTCGCCTCGCCTCGGCCTACTCCCACTGCCAACGCCCAGCTACATCCTGCCGGTGAGCTCTGACTAGATCCCCTCTAGCAACCTCATGAACCCCGCCGTCGCCCTGTCCTCGGGCCTCGCCTTGCCGAGTGCCTTGCTCCCTGAGCCTATCCCCTGCGCCACGCCAGGACCTGAGCGAAGTCGAGCCGAAGCATATCGCGCCGCCTTGTTTCCCTCTCTTGGCTTCCCTTCCGTTGGTCTCCTCCCCTCCCCTCTTCATTCTCCCCGCCGCAGGCAAGCTCCCAAGAGCCACCATGGATATCGCCACCGCACTCCCCTTTCTCTCTCCTCCCGACTTCGGCTCCTTGCCATCGGCCACTGCCACTCGGTCCCTTGTGGATCCGAGCCGCTCAATCGATTCGCCGAGCCTCCCTCCTCCTGACGGTGCCGCCGCTTCCTGCCGATCGTCGTTGCTCACCGAAATTGCTCTCGTTGCCGTACGCTGTCGATCTCAGCCGCCTCGTGCCTCCTCTCTCATTCTCCCGAGCCGAGCACGCTGACGTGCGGGCCCCCTTCCCCGGCCGCATAGGAGTACATCATGCGCCTCTGTGTGAGACTGATACCGGGACCCTCACTCCTCTCACTCCCCTACCCCGCGTGCCCGGTCCATGGACCACAGGCCACCGATCACTGGGCCCATGCCCCTTGGTCCACCGGGAACCGAACCTATGAGCCTTGATTCCTAATAGCTGGGCCCCACCAACCAGTGCTATTTCCCCCTTGGGTCTCTGCCAAGTGGGCCACTTGGCCTTGCTTCCCCCGGCCCACAACCCTCACTTTCTCCACCAACTGATCTGTGGGCCATAACTAGCAGTGGGCCCCTATTGTCATAAACTTTAGGGAATATTCCCTTGGATATTCCTTCCTGCAAAATCAATAAACCTTTTCTCTCTTATCCAAAAATCCAATTAAACTTCAAAAATTCATATATTTTTATTCGTGATTCTGATTGACTCCGTTCCAACTCCAGTAATTTTCTAAAATTGAGATCTATCTAATGACACTATTAATACCTCTAAATAGGATCTATTTCCTGGTCTTTGCGTAGATTTTGTGTGTTTGCGCATAGTAACGTTCGTCGAAAATTCATTTCGGAGCGGATTTCACGGCGATTTCTTGAAGACCCGTGAAGACCTAGAGCAAGGTAAGTCACCTTTGATCAATCGAGACTATAATTGAAATTTAAATTATTTTGATTGCGAAACTTGCATTGATAGGCATGCACTGATCTGTGCGGTCCCGTCTGCGAGTCAAGATCGGCGGACCTTCCTAAACTTGCTGCATTTAAATCCTCCCTTGGTGATTGTTATACCCTGTTCCCTTGTAACCACCACAGCCGTACCTCGGTATTCATGCACTATTGTAGGAGTACTAACGGTCGCTCCTTTAAATTTAAAATTTGAGAAACTTCTTGGGCAAAACTTGGTTTTACGAAATGTTTGTAAAACCCGACACCTGGGTCAGTGCCTTGTGAAAGCAAAATGAGTCTTAAAAATAGAGATTTGTGACACAAGTCCGGTCCGGTATGTGTGATGCCTGTGTGGTCGCCTTAAGGACCAATTCCTTCGGAATTTCATCCGAGCATATGAAGTACAACTCTATGGGTGATATGGGATAGCCCCTATTTGAGTAACTAGTCGTCTAGGGATGCCTTGCATGCCATTGGACTGTGGATCATGCGGGAGGGCGTTGGGGATGCCTCCTGGGTTCCTGGCACAGTATGGTCTCGGACCTACCTTGTTGTTGGTCTCGAGGACCCCTCCAGTTGGCATGGGATAACCTAGCATGGCTCGGAAAATGCCTTGTCGCGAAAACCTCTACGTCACCAAATCGTACCTAATCTGTGTGAGTTGGTGACTAGAGTAAGTCACATCGTGTGGGTAAAGTGTACCCTCTCTGTAGAGATTTAAACTGTTTGAACAGCCGTGCCCACGGTCATGAGCGGATGTGAGGTGATTCCTTAGCATAGTTTTATTTTACCCCTGTTTGCAAAAATGTGTGAGTGGTTTGGAAACTATGGGAAGGAAGTGCCATCAAGGACCCTGGAGGTCCGATGAAATGGCTTGGCTGTCGTGGATAGCAGGACTCAGGAAGTCTAGAGAAATGTTTTGGCTTGGGAAGCCATTTGATGTGAATTCTTGAGATTGCGAAAACTAGAGAAATAAAGATTGATGCCTCTTTCACTCCGATCGGGCGAGACTCACCTCGCCCTGATTGTCGAGAAGCGCACACTCAGATTTTAAAAGAATTCAAATAAACCAGATTTACAAAATATCCAGTCTCTCTTTGAAGCCTACAACAACCACCTAAGTTCTCTTGGCTTGCTGAGTACATAAGTACTCACCCTTGCTGTCTATATATAGTTCTCCGTCTGGAGTTGGAGCTAGAGTTGCAGTGAAGTGAAGATTAGGGTTTTGTCCTGGTTCTAGTGTTGGGACTTAGTCCATTGTTCCGCTGCTGCCGCTGTCTCTGTGTTGTTCGTTGCTGTCTCTGGCTTGCTCCGAAGCTGCAATGTAAGTTAAGGTATATGTCTATTTAATTATTTAAGGTCCTGCAATGATGCATGTCTGATTTCGTGGATACCAGCGCTGCGTCTTGGGACTGGTATCGGTATCGTGGTTCCACGGGAAAGTAGTTCGCACTGTTTTCCTGCGGCACGCCCTATTTGGTGCCGTTGTATAGTAGTGCCTGATCGGGGTGTGACATTCTCCCTCTGAGGTATCTCATAAATGCTGAATTCAGACTTGAAGTGTCGGGACGGTGGAAGCGGAACGACGAAGCCACAAGACGAGAGTTGAACATCTGGCACAGATCGCCAATTGCCACCAATGCTGCTTCATGGCGGGCGTGCTCAAAGTTTCTCCCTCCAGCATGATACTTCACAGAAGGCATGTCCCTCCGATTGCTGAGCAACGACATGCTGACTTGCACCTCACGCCTGCTGCCGCTGGGAACCACGGTGTACTTTTGGGTGGTGTCGAAGTTTAGAACCAGAGACAGGGCGCGCATCTCCTTTATGAATCCTCCAATGTTCAAGCAGTGCTCTAGCTCCCGTTTCAGCGGCATCTAAAGAGGATTAGAGAGACAATTCATTTTAAAACCACAGTGCTTTAAATCATATAGTCAAAACAAAAGGAAGAATTAAAAGGGCTAAGTCAAAGTAAATAAGTGAAAAGAATAATTGGGGGGGTCACAAGATAATTTCAGAATTTTAATCAATTGTTTTTGAACCCAAATCAGTATTTTAAAATGAATTTGGAAAAATCTTTGAAAATAAAGAATCAATTTCGGGCAAAAATTTTTTCGGGATTAAAAGAATTAATTCAGAAATCATTTTATTTTATATATATAATTTTTAAACCAAACAGATAGGGTATTTTTTTTGACAAAGTTTTCAAATTACAATCGGAAAATTGTTTTTAAGGAGTAATGGAATAACCATTTAGGATTTTATTTTTAAAAGAAATAGATGAGAGTAGAACTAGGTTTTCGAAATCTCAATTTTATTCATAAGGCTCTTAGGGGTTATCAAGGGGCTTGTCGTACGGTCAAGGTGGCTTTGATACCAACTAGTCACACTCAGAATTTCCATCCAAAATTCAAGTGCTTTTATTTGCGTACATCCTCATCTAGGAATCAGCTGAGGCACACAAATGACAATGTTGATAACCAAAGTAAATGTCTTACAAATAACGAGTGTAATTATTATAGAGGTGGATAGAACCTCTCAAAACAATAAATGTCTAGCAACGGGAATAAATAACTAGCGACGGGCATGAATACTCTACTCCACAGGCGCTTGACAAGGGTCCTGCCTAGTTCTCCAGGAAGCCTTCATCGCTGTAGTACTCCTCTGATGATTGGTTATTGCAAGGTGAGTACATGGAATACTCCGCAATCCACACAGCAAAGATGCAAGTGCACAGGTATAAAGGGAGGCATAATAGGGCTTGTTTGCATAAACAATATTTAATAAAAGCATTTAAAGAGGTAGTAAAACAAGTAATCATTAATCAATGTTAACCATCTCCGCACAACCCTCCAAGATAGTATGGGCCCAACCACTCACATCCTAGCTAATCCAATTATAGCACCTTTAAGTTAATTAAATATAATTAGGACTAATCATGAAAAACATTGCACGATCGTCCATAACTGCGGGCATGGCTATTCAAATAGTTTTACTCTAGCTAGAGGTGTACCAATTTACCCGCAAGACACAACTCCACAACATGTTACCATGTGCCTCAATACCACCACGGTAGCTCAGAATAATGACCATCCATGTAACACACACAACAAGAGAGTCACCCGCTGAGGCACCTGTCTCTGGTAGGGGTGATAAAGTACCTAGGCCGAGAGACGGTCCAACGCCCAAAGCCATGGACTTATGACTTCCATGCGTGCACTTATGACTGCCACAACACGCCCTGGTGCCTCCGGTTGAACGTGCCACACTCAACTCCCACCATTACCAATTCTAGCTTGTGGTTGGTACGACATTACTTTGCAAAGATAGCTCGCGAACCGGTCCTTAACTGTCATGAGCACTACTAGCAACACCAATATTCCATATGCTCACAACCCACCATTGGTCAAGTTTTAGTTGTTTAGTTAATTAACCAAACACGACCTCCGTCGTGAGCTATGCCATCATCTCATGTCATATATAAGCCATTACCAGTATTTAATGACTACCATATGTTCCAACTAAAGTTTCTAAGCATGGCTAAGCAGAACCTAAAGTCATTCTAGCTAACCCTACATATAGCTAGCTAGTCACATTAAACCATAGGTACAGGGTAACAGGTAATCAAAGCAAATCGGCCATAAGGACATAAGGTTTACCCTCCTAATTACATTGGAAAATAAATGCATAGTTGAATAAAATATAGCTTTAAACCATGGGTTCAACATGCCCAAAGGGACTCCGGATCTGTGTGACTTTCCTTGCTGCTTCGTGAAAGCTTTGAAACTCTCATAGAATCATGCGTCCTTAGGGACGTCAGCGGCTAAAGGCAATTAACAAAAAGGCAAAAATAGTGCATAAGAACACAACAACAGAACAAGGTTATATTTTTAATAGGTAGATCTTGATTTTTAAAGAATTTTGCAAGTTGAATCACTCCAAACAGAGTTAGGATGAATTAGTTATGAATTTTAGTAGTTTTAAGCTTATTATGTGTTTTATAGAAATTATTAAGGATTTATGACGTCAGCCCTAAGGAAGAGAGAGGGCTGACGGCTCTGACATGTAGGACCCACATGGCAGAGAGAGAGGGGAGGCGGGTTCACCGTGAACCAGGTCCACTGAGATGGCACACGGGAATAGACGGCTGAGATAGATCCAGGTTTGGATCTGACAGCTGAGATTGAACCCGACTAGATCACAGATGCATGATGCTAACGAGGTGGCCACGTCGGATGGGTAGGTGACATGGCACCTAGGTGGGCTGTCATGGCTGCCATGTAGGCAGGCCAGTGGCTCAGGAACCTAGGGTCGCTGGTGATCTACGGCACGGCGGCGCTGGCAGCGAGCACTGGGAGGTAGAGGGGACTGCGGCGATGCTCACCGAAGCAAGAACAACGGTGAACGGCGATGAGAGATGACCGGCATTGAGCTTCAAGCGGCGGGGTCCCTCGGGTTGACAACGACGGCGGTGCTTCAGTGGTCCTTGGCGGTGGAGAAGTGGTGGCCGGGGTGCGTCTCCTCCTTGCGGTTCCAACGGCGGCGACGGTGAGGCCTGGCGATGGCTGGAACGACGTCGAGTGGCGACCGAACTATAGCGATGTGGTGGCGGTGCTAGGAACTCACGGGCGATAGATAAGAACAGCGTGGCGGGCTCCGAAGGGGTTATGGCTTGGCGGCGGGGTCGGAAGGTTTCTATTTATTGCCTAGTGAGGGGGAGACGCCCCGAAAATGGTAGGATTGCGGCAGCGCAAACTAGGGCAACGGCGGCGCGTTTTTGAGCTTGATTCCACGTTCAAACCCTAAGGGATTCGGCCCGATTTCTTGGGGATTTGGTCGAGGAGGATACGAGGAAGATTTGCCCACATCTAATTTGTGGGGAACAAGAGAGAGGCGATTGAAATCGACGCGGATTTGGTAGCGGCCGAGTCGGGGAGGAACAGTGCTCTATCCCAAGCTTGACGAACTCGCTGATAGGTGGGCCCACCTATCAGCGAGCGGTCACGTGGCGAGCTGGGCCGGGTGGGCTGCAGGCGCGCGCGGAGAGGGGAAGCGAGGCTGAGCCGCACGGGAGAGAGATGGGGTAGTGGGCCAGATTCGGCCCGTTGACCCCAAATGGATAAAAAGGATTTTCTCTGTTTAATTAAATACTGAAATGCTCTTTTATTTATTAAAAATACTTTCCTTGCTCAATTAATTCCTAGAAAATTCTAGGAGTTAAAGGATTAAGCAAAGTATTTAATAAAGTTTTATCTGGCCCACTTTCTGTTGGAAATTTTCTTAGTTTTTTACTAACTCATTCTTTACTATTTTTAATTTATTCTAAAAATGCATTATCAAAGGATTTAAATTTTAACAAATTTTAGGGCGTGACAAGGCACCGACAAGTATGGACAATAACCATCCTCGTACTAACCCAATTTCAACAACAATGACCTACAACTACTACCAGCAGGTCTATTGCAAGAAAACAATAATATACTTAGCTAGGGGCTTCCTATAAGCCACACGTGGTTTGTGCTAGCGTCTTGGATCAGGCTTTACCAAAGAATCGGTCCTTAAGCGACCCAAGCGGGACAATCCACCTATTGGTATCAAACACAAGGCAACGGACTCTACCATCACCCACCCAAGTCAAAATCAATTTGGACTCATTTTCCCACCAGATCATAGAGGTATAACCCTCTACTCATTCCCATAATTTCGTAAATATTTTATTTCCCGTAAACCGAGTAAAACTAGCACTACTGATATAAGCAAGCGAAGCATATTCTACATGACTATCCTCACACCACGTGAGCCCAATTCTCAGTGGTAAGGTTTATGCAACAAGTGGCAAGCTACCAAATCAACCCACACATTTTTGAGTAAACAATCGTATGCATAATAGTTTTGCAATCAATATAGTTTGTAAATTTGAAATATAGGAGCAATTGATCAAGGGGGTGCTTGCATTGCTCCTGGACCTCCTTGTACTCCTCTGATTTTTCCTCGGCTGGATTAGCAACGTCGTGCCCTGAACCGAACGAATGCAATAAATACAACGGCAAAATTAATAGTATAGGAAATCCAAATATTTTTGCAGAATATGAAAGTGCATGATATTAGATGAATTTAGAAAAAAATCACTTGAATCCGAGTTCGTATGAGGGAGAAACGGCTGAACAAAATCTGCTCTGTCCTAAAATCGAAAATAAATGAAAAACAACCTTTTCGCTGGACCAAACTACTGAATCGGCTGAAAATGTTCTACTGACTTAATGGTTTCACTACTTGGAGCGTTTTTGTTCTAGAGACGATTCTACAGTAGGATACCTACGTGAAAACTATTGTGAGCCTAAGGACAGCCTCTGAGGGTGGAAATGCACTAACTCACCAAGACGTCATTCTCGCCTCCTTGCGTGTAGCTAAAACGGCCTAAAACATAAAGTTCACCGGCGTAAAATCTTTACCTAAAGCGTTTGAAGGCGTGGAGGGTTTCTAGGACATAGGGCTCACTGGACATGCCAGAGGGAGCTATGGGGAGGCTTCGATAGAGGCAAACACCTTGGCCCAAAAACATCGTTTTTGGTACTTAGCGGAAAACAACATTCGTACACAAACTAAGGGCTAAAACGACCAAAATGGTCCTGCCGATAATGCGAGCATTATCGTGTGATCGTTAACGATCGAACGAAACGCTTTCTATGCTTTCAAATCGATGTTTTCGTACATGCGACGTACGCGCGAACCATGTGACTCAGCTAGGGACATTAACGATGAGCGGCAAGGTTGTGAACTCGTCAGCAGCGGCTCCACTCGCGATTTTAGCACGTTCTAAGGCTAGTGAGGCCAACATGGTAGGCATGGGGCCCATGGGATGGCCATGGCTCATTCAAACATGAGTGCACCTAAAGTGTTCGGTGAAATGCCAAGCTAAAACAAGGCATGCCGCTCCCTGCCCTTTCATGTGCTGGTGCAATACTAGTGAAGAAGGGGCATGGGGAGGCTCTATGGGTTCTGTATGCAAGGCCTTAGGGTTCTAACTCACGTCTTCAAGCTCTAGCTGAGTCTGGTCCATGCATGTGGCCATGGTGGCGGCGCTTGGGCGGTTGGATGAACGACTACATTGCTGGTCATGGCAAGGATGTGGGGAACACTAGTAGCCTCACAGGAACAAAAGGCAAGCACATGCATAAATAGGAGCTCGCCGGTTGGGGCTAGCGGCAAGGTGGCGACAGAGGGAAGAAGGTGTTCGACAGCAGAACTTCGAGCGTCAGGGCCTGCAAGTGACCACAAAAACTGATGAAAAGTATTCTCTAGGACCTCCAGGTATGAGCAAGGAGGAAGGGACTCACTGGACAACGAGTTTGCTACGGGCGGCCAAAAGTACGTTCAACCAAAGTTGGGGACGACCATCGAACAACAACAAGCTCTACAAGGGAGGAGGAGGAAAAACGGAGTCAGAGGGCTCCCAGGAGTTCATTCATGCAGTTAGATGGACGCGAAGCTCACCGGAGCAGCAGGGCGATGGTCGCGTGGCTTAGAAAGTGTTCTGTCGGCACCCGAGAAGAGGACGGGACATCGGCAGCTTTTAGCACAACCTGAGCAAAAAATGGAATCAGAAAGGTCCAGGGAACTCATTCATGTGGTCAGGTTTCCAAAGAGCTCAGCTGTGAAGGCTGGGTGTGGGCTGCCTGCTCGCCTGTGCCGTGGCGGCATGGGGCACTCTCAGGCCGGGGTGATGTCCCTGGCCAGGTGCGCGAATGGTGAGCTGGGGGAATAGAGCTGGATGCCCTAGAGGTTAAGTGGGAGAGGGGAGGATGAGGAGAGGAGAGGGTCGTGCATCTACCTCTCTCTAGAGTGCAGCTCCTCATGCTAATGGGGATGGGATAGGGCGGCGAGACAGAGCATAGGTGCAGAGGGACAGACGAGCTCGTTAGCGAGTCAACACGCATGGTTTCGAGGTCGGGCCGGCCAGGCAATACGGACAAAAGCATTGACGCGAGGGAGGCACGATGGGGTGAGTCCCACCGCCGTGGGCTGGGGCGTGCAGAGATAGCCACACGGTCGAGCTACATGGGCGGAGAGCGATCTTTGCGTGACCGTGTGCGTGGGCGAGGGGACAAGATGGAGGGAGGTTGGCCTCGATCTGGCTTGGTCAGAGGCATGATGGGAGTGAGGTCCCAAGGCAAGGGAGGCAGGTAGGCGTGCCCAGGGCATGACTGGTGCGTCTCACAGGCCAAACCCTCATGTTCTAGCGTGGGAGATGGAGAAGACGGCCTAGGCTTGGCTGGGTTGTGGGTTCCGAATTAGAGGTGGGGCCCAATATGAAAGTTGTGTCCCACTGTGTTTCCAAGTCAGCGAAGTCAAAAGATGGGGTTCTCTTGTGCGAGAAAAGGGAGAAAACGAGAAAAGATCCCTCTCGGGTAAACAGTAACATGGATTTTTGAATTTCGTCCGTAAGTTTGACTGGCAAGTCAATCAGTCCAAAATGATCAAAACGTTTTGAATCAACGCAGTTTGGTTTCTAACATGATAAGGTAGTTTGAGGAATTTATCCAGAATTTTTGGTGAAGGTTAAAAATTGAAGGTCAGTTAGAGCGGCAAAAGCCGTTTCTAGGTTTAGCTTAGCGTTATTTGCTTTGGCCAGGCCACTACATGCATGGATGATGTGAATGCAATGCAATGCACATGAAAAAACAGTTTTAAGCAAAGGAAAACGTAAAACGGGCTGTTACATATCTCGTGGAGCATTGTGAGGAAATGTGGAATTTTCACGCATCAAACTTTCTGCAGCAATCAGCTGATGCAGATGCCGTTGTATTTCCTAACTGCTTACTGTTGTAGACTTTTTTTTTAAGTTAATGGCTATTGCAGACCTATATAATACTGAGGGAAAATGAGGATATATATGTTACCTGCACTGCTAGCTCATGTTCAAGAGCAACGATCTGTTTGCAATTTGCATTGATTCACTGGGTGCTATTTTGGTTGCATGAAGAAGGCCTCAAATTGGAGTGCTGATGCCGCGCGGGCACGGCCACTCAAACCAAGCGATCTCGATTAGAGATTACTGATGATCGAGAATAAAAGAAAAAAAAAGCAAACAAAGCAAGCAGCGCATGCCTTGGACTGGAGGGGATTGAACTGAAGATCAACAACACCGTGGATTTAACTCAGATTGATCTCTCGACGACCGGCGTTGTACACGCTCGAGCGCGTCGTCGAGACCTCTTGCACGGAGTGCCGGAGTCCTGGTTGCTTTCCTTGGGAGCCTGAGATCAGCACAGAGAAAGTCGGCGCCTGAGAATCAAGATCGATAAACATGGGGGACGGTGACCGATAATTTACATTTCACGTCGCACTTGGACCGATAACGTAGATCACCAATTGGCACCGGCAATGTGTTAGGCATTAAAACGCAGTGTGCGTAGGCTTTAAAAGAGGCCCACGACTTTTTACGCAATTTTTATGGTTTTGATAAGACAATCTATTTGATCGACAGTCAGATCTTTTTATTAGCATAAGAGTTCCTAGAAACTAGAAAATACTCAGTTAGTATACGTATAGATAGATGAACAACCACGATTTTATCATAGATGGTGTTTTTCATCATTTTATGCTTGGGTGTCGTAGCATACGATCTTGATCGTCCATTTCAATTGGAAGGCAAAAGGATGGGCCTAATACGATCACTGTAGCTCTTTTCATTAGCCATATGCTACTGTAGAGGATCCTATTTTGCTCTTGAGATAGTTGTGGGTTCTCTTGAAAAAATAGATAAATATTGGTTATCGGTGTGTTCGTGGGGTGGTTGTTTTGGTGCTTTGCACTGAAATTGTCGGCCTTCATTGAAGAACTAGGTTTATCCACATAAAAAATCTCTATTGCAAAGTAGGCGTAGTTCAACTGATTAGGTTTCTTTTATGGTGGAACCAATGATCCTAGGTACAAATCCTAGACTTGGCATGATGCTTATATTTACGACTAATTATTTTTTTAGTGATAGACAACGTATCTGTTGACAGCAAGGCGTTTGTGAGTCTTTTGGAGATGTCGTGAGTTTTTTGGAGATGTTTATTGGGGCTTTATGGCAAGATAAAGATCTGGAGGAAGTTCGTTCAGGCTACTAGTTGCATCGTTTGAATCTACAAAACCTTGATGCAACCCATACAAGGTCATTGCTGGTCTTCATTTCTATCTCCGGTGATTTCTCCCCAATGGTTAAGCTGGCTGTCCGCCATATCTCCAGCATAATTACAAGCTAACCTCAATTATTTGGAGGCCCTCTTCTTCCTGGTGTTCATAGCAGCTGCATCTAGCAAGCTTGTAGAAGCCTTCCATTCCATGGAAGCCTATTACCATCGGTGACTTCATTGCATCTAGGCTCTAGCAGAGCCATTGCAAGGACCTGATCGCTTTCTTGCAATTTTACTAGGTCCTTTCTGCTATTTCCAGGGGTCAGTTTGTAATATTTTTTATTTGTGGGGACCCTCTATAACTCTCAAGCTGTAAAAACTGTTCTCGTATCTGCTCAGATCCTAGGCCTTTGGGCCCTTTCCTTAAAATAAAAAACCTGTAAGAGGGAGCAGTTGGAGGAAGAGTATTTCTATCCTTTCACAGCCAATTTAGCAGTATAGGGGATATCTAATTGACACAAAACTACAATTCGTGGTACAAGCACTGTCACATAGAATAGCCTATTTGAACCAGCCCATCACGGTAGTGAATACTATGGTTCGTGATAAAAACCGACCATGATAATATGAATTTGCAGTTTAAACAAAACAAGGAATCGGGTTCTAATTTTACTGTCTAGCAATACTGGTCCAAAGAATGGCATCTGACCATGGTATGACATACGAGTGCCCTTCTACAGCTGTATAATTTAGTTCTGATTTTTTCACTTAATTTATATCTGTAGAGTTAATGGAACCGTATGATGATTATTCATTGTGGGTCAACCCTACCATACACTATCATTGAGATGATGTAGCATGCAGTCATGTGAAATTTTCATTGGACCTCAATGTGAGCATAGTCCATTTCCTGATTAATTGAACTGGTTAATCTGCAAAGGTTTGTCTTATTAGCTTAAGTGGGTACCATATGTGATTTTGTTGAATAGTTGAGTATTGCAGCTCGTTACATTCGATAAAAGAGAAAGCAATGTCAACAAAAACAGATCCTTATTGCAGCGGGACTATGTGCCAATAGTGAAATATGGTTTGTGCTACAATGAATTACATGAAATCACTATAGCTACGGTGGAGAAGAGTCTGGATTATACATAAATTTAAAGTGAAACGGTCGGTCAAAAGATGGTCTAATGTAAAACTTTGGTAATAAAAATTGGCCCGAACTATAATTCACTCTAACACATCACTAGAAACCAACAAGCTACATTGTTATACCTTATATTGATTTGCTCCGTGATCATCAACTAATCATTCTTGGAAAACAGATAATAGATACCATTCACAAAAATGCAACAATTATTTCCATCATTGATATATCAGTTATTGAAAATCAACACCAATTCTTCCCAGCATTGACATATCAGCTATTGAAAATCAACACCATCATAATCATCGAAGGCTCCATCACCATAGCCATCATAGTTGTCATCAGGATAATCGTAACCACCTTCAAATGTTTCACCATCACCAGTGTCCTCTCTAAACTCATCATTGAAGTCCATCTCTTCATCTGCTTTTCCATCTTCATCTTTGTCCTGTTAGCAAAAATCAATAATTCAATATGTATTTTCAATCAAAAATTAAATAATAAAATAGAACATAATGAAGGCATATTTGTACAGCAGTTACTACCACTGCATATGGGTCTAGAGGTGAATGGACCCACATGTTAGTGGTAGTAACTACCGTGCAGGGAATTGAGAATGGATCACAGAGCACTAGCCGTGGGCCTGTTGTTGATGGTAGTACTAGACTAGTAGTAGGTAATACCCCTCATTGCCAAGGAGAAGAGAGTAAGGCAACAGACTGGGATTTCTGCTTGCTTGATCCTGATCTCCAATACACCTAGCTTTTTCTTCAAAAGAAAATATTTGCCTCCTTAAGTGAAGGTGGCCCTAAAAATTGATGTAATAGATAACTGTTGCTACCTCCGTATTTAAATATATGGCACTATTAACTTTATTTGATCTTTGTTGTGCAATTTTGATCACTATTTTTCTATTAGAATATAACGATAATATCTAACCAAATTATAATATTGTAAAAGTACATGTAAATAAAATCTACCCATATGATTTTTATGCTTTCAACTAAATAATTTGAGAGCAATTGATGGTCAAAGTTTTAAAAGTTTGACTGAATAATGTTAACAGTGTTATATGTAAATAGAGAGGTAGTAATAGAATAAAATCTAAACGAGCTTTCTCTTCAAAATATAAATGCGCTAACAGATCTTGTTCTAAATGAAAGACTCTATGACAGCATAATTCAGCGGAGCCCTTGGCACACTACTTGTGGCATGGTTGCTTCATTCCTGTTCTAGCTATAGTGACAACCACACATAATCGTAGAACAATCAAGCCAACTCACAGCAGCAAATATTTTATAAAACCAGTGAATACAAAGAAAAAGAGAGAGAGAAAATCAGTGAATACAAAGAAAAAAAGAGAGAGAGAACATACACTATACTCCCTCTATCCTATAATAGTAACACTTTTCTATTTTTTTGAGAAAATTAAAGTTGGGTGAGTAGTGGTTGTGATTGGTTAAGATAGAGAGGTAGGTGAAAAAAATTAATAGAGGGATTGTTGTGATTGGTTGATAGGTGGAGAAGTAGTAGTATTTTGACACAAATTCAAATACCAAAAGTAATAGTATCATAGGACGGAATGAATACAATTTGTTAACAGCTTCATCATTGATCTTTGATATCCAAGTCTCTGCAAGTGACAACATTATTGTGCAATATGGAAAATGCGTGAATAGGAAAAAAACATGGGGACAAGGAATGCATATGAAAAGCAGAAGATTAGAAAAAACAATGAATTATGTGGGAAATGGTGTTTCAATGGGCGATAGGAAAAATGTAGGAGACTCAAGAGGAATTTTCGGGGTGAAAAGTCTTCATGTTTTCTTAATCAAACTCAAATCGCTTTTTGTTTGCTTAATTGCTATAGGCTCATTGGAATTACTAGCTTCATTGAAACAAAAGATGATGCAAAGGAGATGTCCCTAGTTTGCTAAGGCGCGGCCAATAAAATCACTTGTTTCACCAGCAAACAGCACAAACATTGCCACATTTATCGCTCCTCTTTCATCGATGAAGAATCAATGTTGAAGTAGATTTTCTTGTGCATATCAATACATCTAATTACCACAACATAACCATCCAAGCACCTACAGAAGGTGCTTGCACCAGAGGAGAAGGCATTCCATAGGTGTTTAATGATATAAATTTCTCTTAAGACCATTTAAAAAGCACATCACACCATATATGTTCTTTAAGGTAGGGCCACATGACAGTCTCATGAGTAGGCACACTTCATGGATAAAGCTCAGTTGCATACTATGCATTATCCTATTGACTATCTTGTGAAACTTGTCGATGTTTTACACCGGTAATATAATTATGAGGCTACTTGGCGGATGGAAACTTGGTGGATTGCAAAGGAACACAAGAAAATTTTATACTGGTTCAGGCCCTCGATGTGAGGTAATACCCTACGTCCAGTTATGGTGGTATTCCTTTAAGGATTTGTGTCGATCAAAAATCTTCTGTCCTCAGGGGGCGTCCTGCCTCCCCTTATATACCGGGGGACAGGGGTACAAGGTAGGAGTCCCAGCCGGATACGCCCAAGGGATTTCCTTCTTAGAGATACATCTTACCCAACTAAGACTATATATTCCTTTTTTAATAAGGTAAAGTCTACTGGGTGCTACTATATCTCTAATTACAAGTCTCGGCCCATCCTCTATCCGAGTGGCCCATATGCTTGTGGCGAGGTAACGGAGCCCATGGCCTCCACAGTAGCCCCTGAGACCTTCATAGTTGAGTCACAGCTGATGCCGAGTGCTCATTCTCCACGGTGAAGATTGCCCGAGTGCATTGCTCCCGAGTACTCTTTGTCCGTGTGCTTCTTCTTCCCGAGTCCTGCTTTATGTCAGCTGGCAGCGAGACTATGAAGGGCTTCATATTGATGTGTGAATAGTATGCGCCGAATAGGCGCACCTATTAGGTGTAGCCCCCGACTTTGTGCTTAATTATGAAGGCAATTAAACATAAAGTCAAAGATCTTTAACCTTGTAGTCTTTTCCAAGTAGTATACTACTGGTATATGAGACTCTTCGGTATTATGTCAACCGGAATATAATTTATAATCTTGCCGAGTAGCATGCCACTCGTATATGGGACTCTTCAGCTTCATGTTAGCCGGAAAAGGGGGTTTATAGTCTTTCCCGAGTAGCGTCCCACTCAGAAGTTAGACTCCTCAATGCCATGTCAGCTGGAAAGGATATTTATAGTCTCTCCCGAGTAGTGCACTACTCGGAAGTTAGACTCTTCAGCGTCATATCGGCTGGAATAATGTTGCTTATGGCAACTGTTGGCCAAGCATGTAGGCCGAGTACCACTTTATGAAAATAAATCCATTGCGTGGTCAGGTGTACTTGAGAGATACCTACATCCCCAATGTTGATGAAGACCAGCTTGTGATCCTTATAAGAATATATCCTTAATACCTGGTGGATAAAATAGATACCCAAACACATGTGTTTAGCAATTAGGCCTAAGCATATCTGTTTACCTCATCGGTTCCTATTGGTAGCACCTGTACCGCAATTTTAACACAACCAGCGAACGGCCCATGTCAAGCGTGCTACTGTAGAAACTCATATCTTGGTGGCCCAGTACCGACTGTGTAAGCTCAAGCCCATGAGTCGGCACAGGCTCTATAAAGGCTGGGGGAGAGAGAAAAGATTCCTCATCTTCCCCAAGCAACCAATCGTTTCGTCTTCCTAGCTCCGCGCCGAAATTTTGTCTCCCGCTCTGCTAGGGTTCGTCATTGCTTGCTCCTCCCCATTGAAGCTCGAGCGATTCCGCTTCCATTTGTCCGTTCCAAGCCCTCGACCACATTTCCCCCAAATCTTCTTGTCCCCCAACCATGCCGAGGGCTCCAGATTTTGTTGGGGCGTCAGACGAGGCATGGCCGACCTCGGATTGCGGCCGGTTGAAACTGGAAAATTTGGAGAAGTCGCTGCAGCTGCAAAGCCGAACATCATCCGCTGGCGCCCAGCTGAGGGTGAGTCGGTTCCAAATCCCCAAACCGGCGAGACTGTTGTTTTTGTCTCTTTTTTCGATCGGGGTTTATTTCTTCCCTCTTCTGAGTTCCTCCGCCGTCTTCTTAGCTTCTACAGATTGGAGTTGGTGAATCTGAATCCCAACTCAATCTTACAAATCTCTATATTCGTGAATCTTTGTGAGTGCTTCTTGGGTATAGAACCCCACTTCAATTTCTTCAGACATTTATTCCACATCAAGCCCCAGCCCTCCAAGAATAAGGTTCAGGTGATTCGAGGGCAGGCCTTCAGTTGAGGAGTGAGATGAAGAAATATATATCAATCTTTCTTTGAAATCCTCCTTGAAAGGCTGGCATAAGGAGTGGTTCTACTGTTCTGATCTGAACCTCCTGCTCCATTCACCGGCTTGCCTCCGGCGGTCTCGCCCAATTGGTCATCAGATCCGACTTTCGAAGAAATGGGCCAGGTGCATCTGTTGCTGGCAGGATTGGAGAAATTTAAGAGAGCCGGCCTGACCGGTCCCTGGGTGGCCAGACGTTTCCTGACCTGGTGCGTCCAGCCATTGAAGCTGAGGAGCGAATTCTGCTAGGATTACCAAGGGAAAAATGACCCTGACCGGGAAAGCCGAGAACTGGCTGACCAACAAAAAGTGATTGAAACATTGTTCAGTTATTTCTCCAGTGGAGTGGTCGAAACCGAGGACGCAGAGCGCTCCATCGTGGCTTATAGCCGAAATCGACCTCGTCTCAAGATAACCCTTGCTTTTCTTCTGTGATGAATGCCTGTAGACATGTATCCATAATTGCCCAGCATCGTGTGATGTACATTGTTCAATCGTTTGCAGTGGTGCAAGGAGTTTGATGATGACTCCTGTCTGCTGTCGGCCACGAAGTCGAAGAAGAGGCCGAGAAGTCCTTCTGCCGCCTAGCCTGACTCCAAGAGAGCGGGGAAGAAACCCATTGTAGATTAGGGCAAGAAGGAGGTCATGGGGCCAAGTGCCGCAGCCGGGAGTCTAAAAATAAAAGACCCTGCCAGTACTGTGCCCAGGCCATCGAGTCCTAGACCGGGACCGGCGTGGTCGAGCCCAGCATCCTCAAGCCCAACACGAGCGCCGCCGAGTGCGAGGCCGACTCCAACACCGCCAAGTACCCGAGTGTCCTAGCCGGCCACACCGCGAACGGGGCCAACCAGGACAGGAATGCCACCGCCGACTGCCATGCCTTCCAGCCCGACAGCCAGCAGCCCTCCAGTGCCGCCCTCTGGATCTCCCGGACAAAAGCTCAAGTTCTTCAAGAGGTAGGTCGTTCTGGGTCTTCTGAAAATCATGTTCAGCATTGAAGCGTCTTGATGTTTGACTTGTTACGCAGGAAGCGGGCCGACATTGATCTTAAGGAGACCACGCCGACTACCCGTGCTGTTGAGCCCACCCCAGCCAGTCCAGCACCAGTGAGCACACCTACTGAGCCGGCAGCGGTCCCAGTCGCAGAAACTGAGACTGCCCCGATTGCAGGGATGCCGACCCCGGCCGACTAAGGGGCAGTTGTTGAAGCCGCAGTTCCAGCCCCTGAGCCGGCACCCGTTGTCGAAGCCGTCGCTGTGGCTCCTGAGCCAGCCCCCGAAGCCCCGGAGGCCACCGAGTTAGGGGCCAGGAGTCCGTCGCCATCTTGGTCGTCATCATCGTCGTTGTCGCTGTCTTCTCCTCCAGACCGACCGGACCTCCCGAGGCTCGAAGCCCCTCCTCACAGGTTTCCGCGGACTTTCCGGTGGACGGCGCCCGACGGAACCACGAGGAGTTATAAGCACGACGAGGTAGCAGCGGAGAGGGAGCGCGAAGACTTGCTGCGTGTAACGCCCAGAAATTCGCACCGAAATTCTGAACATTAATGTGTAATAAATCCCTGCCCAGGAAAGCCAGGGTACACAAACCAAGTTGCCATACAGAGAGTCTTACAAACAGAGTAAAGTGTATATTACATAAATGCAGCAGAAAAAGGTAAAACGGAGTCTATGAACATCTGGCCAAGCAGCCGATTCCATTCCAACAGGCACCTTGACGGCGGAGCCAGCCTATTCCTCAGGATGATCTTCATCTGACGCGTTCTCCAACACTGGGGGAAAAGGGAGCAAGGCTGAGTACCACCCACAGTACTCAACAAATCACACCCACAATTATGCATATGCACAGGGTACAAAGATGGGACATGGTTTATTTGCGGAAAAGCAGTTGCAAAGGGAAGTAGTTCGCAAACAGTAAAAAGTTGATTTAATTAACAATATTAACTTCCACTGATTAACGTTACACCACGTTAACCAGGCCCAACCATTCCCAACTGATTGACGCTAAACCACGTCAACCAATCTCCACTGATGAACGCTACACCACGTTCACCAGACACCTCCGGGTACCGTTACACCACGTTACCCGGACTCCACTGATTAACGCTACACCACGTTAACCAGTCACCACCGGACAACGTATCACCTGAACCAGCTTTTCCCGACCAACGCTAAACCACGTGACCAGGCCGCGCTTATGGAAGTTACACCACGACCACCAGGCGAAACTGATGAGAGTTACACCACACTCACCAGTCTCACCGAATTAGCGTTAAACCACGCTAACCAGTCACCCCCGGTCAACTCAACCACGTCGACCGGACTCAACACCTTCCACACACCAGTTTGATAAAACAGGATATTATCTAGGGTGAGACTAATCACGTGAGTCTTGGCCAATGTGCCCATTACCGCCGGGCGCGGCTATTCGAATAGTTTTACTCTGACAGAGGTGTACACGGAACTGTACCACAAGACACAGCCCCACACACGTTCCCGTGTGTGCCCAGTACATCACCACGATGTCCCGTGCGAGGCTGTGACAGGACCATTCACGAACCCCTCCCTAACCATCCACACCACGCTGAGTTGCACCTGCCGACAGGGGCACGCCATATTTGCCAGGCTACCCCCCTTGCGCCACGGTGAATCCGGCAGCCGATCAACCCTACCCCGACCCAACCTCCATCACGCCCACCCTCTTCATCGGTGCCTAGGAGAGAAGAGAAACGCTTCAAGCCCAGCCCGTTGCCCACGCTGGCTTGTGGCAAGTACGGGAAGTTGGCCCAAGTGTTCCGCGAACCGGTCCTTAATTGCCATGGGTGTGACAAGCAAAACCATACACCCACAGCCCACCATTTAGGTCAAAATTTTAGGAATTTAACAACAGCTTAACCAAGGTTCCATTTTTCCGACATTGAGTCGAATCATATAAAAAGACATTATTTAATTCCCAGGTGAGCTATGTTGCTAAGCATGGCTAAGCATCCTAGGGATTATAATCTACTCATATTATTACCTAGGTGACAAGGAATCAGGTTTCAAAGCTATGGTTGAGTCCTAACATTGTATAGGTAATGATCCACCCACATAAATATAAAATGATGCAATTTATTTGAGCAAACAAAGCAATTTAGCGAAAAATAGGTACAAAGTGATCAAGGTAACAGTGCGACTTGCCTTGCTCCGGCTCAAGGTATTCGGCTACGATATCGAAAAACGCAGGAGAATTACCGGCGTCGGATTCTACAACAAACAATGCATAAACAATTAAAAACAGTACATGGGGGTCAACAAACATGGGCTGAAAGTATTTTTAATGGATTCTTGGCATTTTTCTGGATTTAATGAAATTTGAATGGACTTAAACAGAGTTCGCATGGAATAGTTATGATTTATTGAAGTTTTACTGCTATTTTCAGAGTGAATATAATTAGCCAGTGATTTAATGCGCATTAACCGATTAAAAAAAACGTCACCGGAGAGGGAGGCGACGGCGCACAGAGGCGAGCGCACCACGTGGCGCCACCGCGGGCAACCACGCGGGCAGCCCCGATCTGCCACCCGGCAGATCGGACGGCCCCGGGGAGCGGCGGCCGAAGCCAGCCGTCCCGAGCGGGAGGCGGCGACGCGCACGCGACCCGATGGTCGACGACGGCGACCACCCGGCGCAGCGGCGACCACATGGAGGGGCGGAAAGGAACAAGAAAACGAAAAGGGTTCTCACCGGTGGCTCGCGACGGCGCGAAGACGACGGTGGCGACGAAAAAGCGGCGGCGGCCTCGGGACGACGTCGGCGATGGAGCTCGACGGCGGGAACGGGCGAGAGGCGACTGCCGAGGTGTCCTGGAGGATGAGGAGGACGGGAGAGGAGTTAGAGCGGAGAATGGAGACACGGCGTGGCAGGAATCACCCGCCGGAAAGGAGGCGGAGGGCCGATACTCACCGTGCGCGCGGGCGAGGCGGTCCGGCGAGCTTCGGCTCCCACGGAGTGGCGGCCGAGATGCGGCGCCGCGCGGCGGAGGTGCTGGCGGTGGTGGAGTGACCTGGCGGCGTCCGGAACGGCGGCGAGAGGCGGCCGAGGCGGCAAAAAAACGGTGGACTCGGGGTGCGCGGTGGCGACGGGGTTCTGGGGGCACTGGAAAGCTCGGCGTGTTGGGGAAAAGATGGAGGAGAGGGTGGAGATGGTTTTTATACAGTCGTCCGGGAGAGATCGAGGCCGAATGGCTCCAATCGTGCACGGGAGAGTGGACGGCGGCGTGGGCATCGTGTGCGAGATTCTCGGGAGAGAGGGGACGTGGACGCCGGAGAACTCGGGGGAGTGGGGCGGACTCGGTCCGCGACCGTTTGAACGAGTGCGAGCGCGCGGGGGATGAGGCGCCGGATCGGACGGCTCCGGGGATTTTCCCCTCCGCCCGATTCGGACGGAGGAGGAAGATGATGCTGACAGGCGGGCCCGGCCTGTCAGCGGGTGCGTGGGCGTGGGTGCGAGCGAGGGCGCGGGAGCTCGGGCGCGAGGGCGCGGCCGCGGGGCACGGGCGCGAGGGCGCGGGTGCGGGCGCGAGGGCGCGGCCGCGGGGCACGGGCGCGAGGGCGCGGGGGCACGGGCGCGAGGAGGAAAAGGCCGGGGAGGGAAAAAGGACCCGGCCTGCGGCGCGGTGCTGGGCCGGCGGCCCGGCGATGGAGAAAAAGAGCAAACAGAGCAAACAGAAGGGAAAGAAAAGGAAAAAGATTTCCAGGACGATTTTAATTCCGATAAGCGTATTTGATTTATTAAAAATAGTTCCTGTGCTCTGTAAATTCCACTAAAAATCCAGTTAATGTATTTTGGCACAGAGAATACAAGAAAAATATTCCCCGCCACGATAATTTATTATCTTGCAGTTTACACCATCAATTAATTTCTCTATCCTTTTTAAAATTCCTTTTCTTAGGTATTTTTCACAGGTAAAGTTTCTGTGTGGCTAATCTCAGGGTGTGACAAACCTACCCCCCTTAAACAGAATCTCGTCCCCGAGATTCGGAAGCGCTGGCGAAGAGGTGAGGATGGGTGGACTTCAATTCGTCTTCTCGCTCCCAGGTGGCTTCTTCCTCTGAATGGTGGCTCCACTGTACTTTGCAGAATTTGATTACCCGGCTCCTGGTGTTTCTTTCACTGATCTCCAAGATCCGAACTGGCTTCTCCACATAGGTGAGGTCTTCCTGGATCTCGATCTGTTCCGGATCTGCCTATTCTGCTGGTATCCTCAGACACTTCTTCAGCACCAGCTCCAGCACCTGCACCAGCTCCAGTACCGGCACCGACGGGTGGATGGATCAGTGCATCGTCTGACGGCGATGGCTCTCAAGGAGACACCAGCATCCATGGAGGTTTCACTTCTACGGACGACAGCAGCTCCTTCAGCGGGTCCCGCACTCGCAGGCGAGGCTAGTTCTTCGCCCACGGGAGTGTGGATTATGTGGGCAGATCCAGGAGCCGCACAGACGATGAGGCCGGAGATGAGCAGGAGCCGGAGTACGATTCGGATGACCGTCGAAGCCGCTCGGAGCATTAGACGCGCCACCCTTAGCTTTGCCGTTTTCTTAGTTTGATTTCCTGTTTAGTTGTAATGTTAGGATGTTTGTTTGTTTGGGGTTAGTGGTGGCATGCCGTCTGTTGTGGTATGTCCGCCGTAATTAGGAGTTGAACTGTTTTTCCTATGTTTCCAACCCAGAAGATCAGTGAATTTAATCCAATCACTTAATTATCACCCCTGTTTCTGAGCCACCTGTTTTTCTCCTCCCCTCCCTCTGCTCTCCCCTTCAGATGGTGAACACAAGGAGTGGAGCCCGTGCTGCCAGCGACGCCAGCGCTACTAACCAGCGTGAAGGAGCACCTCAGAATCAGGGAGCACCCAACCACATGCCACCGCCACTACCGGAGAACCCTACCTTGGCGCAGGTTTTGGCCAACCAAAACCAGATGATGGCTCTGATGATGCAACAGATGCAGCAGAACAACCAGCAGCAGCAACACCAGCAACCACAGAATCCGGCCATTGCCCCTCAATCCAAGCTGCCAGATTTCCTGAGGGGTCAGGCCGCCAACTTTCTCCACTCCCCCAACCCCATTGATGCCAACGACTGGTTGTTGGCCATCGAGAAGAAGCTCAACCTCCTCAGTGCACCGACCAAGAGAAGGTCGCTTTTGCTACTCACCAACTCCAAGGTCTGCATCGGCTTGTGGGACAATTTCCTGGTGACCCGCCACCGCTACCACGGAGGTCACTTGGGCCGAATTCTGCTACAATTTCCGAAGTCGCAGATTCCGGCGGGAATTGTGGCACAAAAGAAAAGGGAGTTCAAGGACTTGGTCCAAGGAATAGGACGGTTACCGAATACCTCCCACGAGTTCAACCGTCTAGCGCGCTACGCGCCAAAGAGGTCCGCACCGAATGCGGAAAACAGGAGAAATTCTTGATGGATTGAACGACGAGCTGACCAATCAGCTCCTCTCAAGCGACTATCCCAGACTTCGAGAAGCTGGTGGATAAAGCCTATGCGCCAGGGAGAGCCAGCATAACAAGGTGGATCGCAAGAGGAAGGCAGCCCAGTTCCGACTCAACAAGGACAGCCTCAGCGACACGGATGTGAATGGGCCCGCATGGTGACCAGCCACCAATGATCGTCAAATAAAAGGCGTCAACAACGCCCGTTCCACCCGAGGCACTCTGGAAGCAGCAGCAACAGTGGGGCAGTATACAAACCGTCAGTCCGCTCCGCGCCCACCAATGGCGCCAGCACAAGCAGGGTCAACCACGAAGGACAACGGGGGCAAGAGCTACGTCTACTACAACTGCAATGAACCAGGTCACTTCATCGACAAGTGTCCGAAGCCGAGGCGAATGGGATCCAGACCTGTAGCTCCCCAGCACCCCAACGCCAATCAACAGGTGGTAAAGGGGCGTGTCAACCATGTCTCCGCTGAAGAGGCACAGGCCGCACCGGAAGTGGTATTGGGTACGCTCTTGTGAAACTCAACACCTGCTACTGACTTTTTGATCTGGTGCAACGCACTCTTCCATATCCAAGAAAATTTGTGGGGACACATGGGATAAAGGTAGTGGAACTTAAAATCCCCATGAGGTTCATACGCCTGGGAACCGAATGGTAAACCGCTCACTATAGCCCTTCGGTGAGCCTAGAAATCCAAGGATCACCTTTTCTAGCCAATCTATCACTCTTGGAATCCAAAGACCTAGATGTCATCTAGGGATGGATTGGTTGACCCGACACAAAGGGGTGATCGACTGTGCAGACCGCACCGTAACGGTGAACCAGCCCGGAAGGAGAGTTTTATCTTCAAGTCACCCGTGCCGTTTCATCGGAAGCAAGCTTGAATCAGGTCGCAGCAGAGCAACCGCTAGAAGTGGAACAAAGCCAAAAGGAAATACATGATATTCCAATAGTAAGGGAATACCCAGGATGTGTTCCCAGAGGACCTACCAGGGATGCCACCAAAAAGGAAATTGAATTCAGGATTGATCGGCACCTGGAACAGCGCCAATATACAAAGGCCTACAGAATGCACCGAATGAGATGGCCGAAGTCAAGAAGCAAGTCGCACTGATACTTTGATCAATTTGTACCCATTTTTCGCTAAATTGCTTTGTTTATTCAAATAAACTGCATTATTTTAATATTACATGTGGGAGGTTATTTACCTATACAAGTTAGACTCAGCCATAGCTTTGAAACCTGATTCCTTGTCACCTGGGTATAATCTGAGTTAGATATAATCCCTAGGATGCTTAGCCATGCTTAGCAACATAGCTCACCTGGGAATTAAATAATGTCTTTTTATATGATTCGACTCAATGTCGGAAAAAGGAACCTGATAGGTTGTTGTGAAATTTCCTAAATTTGACCTAAATGGTGGGCTAGTGTGTGTATGGTTTGTTGTCACACCACACTGGCAATTAAGGACCGCGTTCGCGGGAACCTTGGGACAACATTCCCGTCACTGCCACAAGCCAGCGTGGGCAACGCTCGGCTTGAAGACATTCGATCTCTCTCCTAGGCACCGAAAAGAGGGTGGGCGTGATGGAGTGGGTCGCCGGGTAAGGATTCGATCGGCTGCCGGAATTCACCCGTGGCGCAAGGGGGTAGCCTGGCCAATATGGCGTGCCCTGTCGCAGGTGCAACCTCAGCGTGACCTGTGGATGGTTAGGGAGGACGGGATGGCCAAGTGAACGGGTCCTGTCACAACCGCCACGCACCGGGAACCTCGTCTGGTTGATGGCTACTGGCACACGGGAACGTGTTGCTGGGCTGTG